>BQNB010030661.1:0-54673 GCA_026074375.1 Tanacetum coccineum | reverse complement strand
GGTGGTTGGTTCATTTGTAACATTTCAAGTTAATCATCCATTTTCCATTTTTCTCTCTAACTTTCTCTCTCTAGATTCTCTCTCTATATTCTTCCTAATTTTTTCTTGTTAATCTTATTGAAGTGAAGTGATTGAGGGCTACCGACATTTATGCTGTCAGAATCACAAGTTGATTGCTGACATTGAAGACGACATCATGGACCCAGTGATGCAATGCACAACCCTTCCCAGCCATTCGAGTTTCTCTAGAAAGAAACTTGTCTCATTTGTCACGGAGACTAAACATGCAATCTACTGTCTCACTCACTCCGAGTAAGTCGGTATTGAAAAGGTGGCAGTCAGCTCCAGCCTCCGATCACTAATATCAAAGCGCACTTTCAAGTCTAGAGCCAAGAGATCATCAATTAATCTCGTTAGGACACATTTCCATTTATCTTGTCTTTCACACACTGTGGAAACAAGGTTATCTTAAGAGTCCTACGCATTATCCTTGTGATATTGCCAGAACATCCGAGTGATACGAAGGTATTCACTATGAAGATGGAAATCCTGCTAGAGCCTACATCAAACAAGCTCTAGGTAGGTGACTTGTGCGATTCTACAAGAATCAAACTTGTGTCAACTGGAAAGAAACGATGGTGCGATTCTACGTGAATCAAACTTGTTCCAGCATAAGAATTGACGGTTATTGAACATTTGACAACCAATCAAAACTATCGAAGTGTTACAAAATATTTTCATAATTAACACTTAGATTGTTTTTACAAATCAATTTTCTCTTTATTGCTAACTGTTTTATTACAGGAACATTTAAAGATGGAGATGGAGATACCGTGTTCCAACAAAATCAAGTTCATAACCGCGTGCTCATTCTCAAACGACTCATTCGAAGATATCATGAAAGCTCAAGTATCTGTTATTAAAGCTTCCGCAACTCTGAATATTCAAGCTTTCAAGATCAAGAAAAGTGTGAGCATATCATTCCGAATGACACAAGTTCACAAGATGGCAAAAGATCACATGATGATGATTAGAGATTATGATTGGATGATGATCTCAAAGAAGCTCAAAGATCACATACAAGTCAAGCTAAAGCCTAAAAGTCTAAAGTTCACTACTTCAGATTCACAAGATACAAATCAATGAAATCAAACGTTTACGAGCTATACATAAGATCAATCTGAAGATTGAAGAGCTTAAGTTTAGTATTTTCAGGGGTGACCTCCCTTAGGGGGAGATTGTTAGATATTAGAAAAAGACTCGGTCACCCCGTGTATTTTACTGTTCAATATAGCTCGTAGTTTAATAGGTAAACGTATGACTTTTGGTATTGAACCGGGTACTAATACCCGGTGTATTGTAAGAACTATAAATACCTCTTCCAACTTTGGAAGAGGTAAGCAATTTACTCATTTTACACACACTCTTTAGTGTGTATTATTTTCTCTCTCAACTATTCTCTCTCTCTAACTTTCTCTCTCTAGATCTCTTTAGATCTATACATGTTTGTGTGAATTAGGGAACCTACACTATCTTTCTTTCTTCTTCTCTTTATCTACTTATTGTTCTTATTGTAAAGTAGATCAGTACACCACTCGGCTCTTTCGAGACTTGAAGTTTTATAAACTTCGAAGAAGTCAAGAAAACCGTATCCACCCTCCTCTACGGTTCTACACTATTAGATTGACAAACCAATATAAAACAAACAAAATAAAATGATGTAAATTTATATCTTGCAAATTTTTATTTTGGCATAGTAAAGTTTGTCCGAGTGCATACACGCGGTTATTAAATAATATTTCTCTATAACATTAGGTAAATCATTTATATTTATATAGTTATAATATAGGATTACAGGTTTACGTGTAGATTTTTACATACATTTTTCATTATGAATTAATATCGATTAAGATATTGTATATATATTTGTTGGGCAAAGGATTTGACTATGTTTAATTGGCATGGCGTTGAGGTTGTCATGTTTTAGACATTATGTGTGTTTAATAGCACGTAATGACTCTTAAAAAAAATGCTTCTCTCGGTATCCTTGTTTAAACTTTAAAAAGAAATTGCATGTGTCATCGCTATATGTACAATCTCGAATATTTCATTTCATTTCATGGTAACCCGTAAAGACGTGCCTTCATTTTGTTATTTATACTCTTGTTCATAATAATTTTACGTGTTTTAAATTTTTAAATCCATATACAAGCAGGTTAAACTTATCAAAAGGAATAACATTAGTCGTTATTGAATGTGGATAGTAAAATAAATTCCAAGCATCCTTACTCAATCTCACAAAGAGGAATAAAATGACTCGTGCTTAAATGTGTAATCTCGTATATTCAATTAATATCACGACAACTCATGCTTTCATTTTGATATTTATAATTCCGTCTATATATATTAATATAATATATAATGATAATATTATTAATAAATTAAAGTTTTTTTAAATATAAAGTGTAAGAGGGTATTTATTAAAGTTTCTAAAGTTATTAAAAACATGAAAAATGATAAGTTTACTTAAATCGATAAAATTTATTTTAGTTTTAACAACTCAAGTTTTATTAACTGTCTTATCTTTTTTCTACCTTTTATTTTTACAAAATAAACACATGTGTTTTTATATATATGTTATTAGTAGATGAAATTTTGATGAGTTTAACCAAATTGTTTTAATTCTGACTTTCTAGATCAATGGGATGACTCATTATCTTCTACGTGACAAAACTTAGCCTTTAAATTACCCAGTTTAAAAAAGTTTGTCATTTTTTATGTTTTCTTAGTATATAGGGTAAATTGAAAATTACGTCCCTAACGTTTCCGAAGATTGCAAAAAACCACCGAAAACAACTTTGTTTCGTGTGGATAGTAAAATAAATTCCAAGCATCCTTACTCAATCTCATAAAGAGGAATAACATGACTCGTGCGTATATGTGTAATCTCGTGTATTCAGTAAATATCATGACAACTCGTGCTTTTATTTTGATATTTATAAATTCGTCTATATATATTAATTTAATATATAATGATAATATTATTAATAAATTACAGTTTTTTAAATATAAAGTGTAAATGGGTATTTATTAAAATTTATAAAGCTATTAAAAAATAAAAAATGATAAGTTTACTTAAATTGATAATATTTATTTTAATTTTAACAACTAAAGTTTTATTAACCACCTCATCTTTTTCTACCTTTTATTTTTACAAAATAGACACATGTGTTTTTATATATATATATATATATGTTATTAGTAGATGAAATCTTGATGAGTTTAGCCAAATTGTTTTAATTCTGACTTTCTAGATCAATAGGATGACTCATTATCTTCTACGTGACAAAACTTAGCCTTTAACTACTCAGTTTAAAAAAATTTGCCATTTTTTATGTTCTCTTATTATATAGGGTAAATTGCAAATTACGTCCCTAATGTTTCCAAAGATTGCAAAAAACCACCGAAAACAACTTTGTTTCGACTTGGTCACTGAAGCTGACGTGGCGTTGCAAAAAAAGCCACCGAAGCCTAACGAGTATTACTTATCCCGTTAAGTGGCCTCACATGCTCAATACGTGAGGGTATAATCGTCTTTTCGCGCCTAGTATAAGCCACCTACCAAGTATCACATACCCCACTAACCCCCTTGAATTCATTTTGATCTAAACGGTAGTTCCATTTTCTCCTTAAACTTCTAAAACACGCGCTAAAATCAAGAAGAACTTTAAAATTATGGCACCTAGGCAAAATCGAGCATGTAGTTCCCTGATCCATGATCTAGCTGTTGTTTATGGTTAGTTTTGTTCCTGTTAATTGTTATTATTTTTTAGTTTATCATCATGCTAACCGCATGCATAATATGAGTAAATATTAGTTTACATTTTAGCTATAGATATTAGTTATTTTTTTGTTCTTATGTTGTTTGGCGATGCTTTTTATTTTTACACATAATCATACCACAACTTCTTTACGCTTAAAATCATTCACAGTGGAGATTTTACCTCACCACCAGAAAGCATATATCATTTTTTGGTTATAGACTGATATGATTTGGTTGATAGTGACCAGTTTTTGCTTTGATGAATGTGATGCATTGTTTAACGGCCTAGGTTTCAACGAGGGTAGGATTTTATTCTCTCATTTTATGATACTTGGCGAATCATTGGATGATGGATTGTTATCCGAGGAAGGTGTAGTTAACTTGTTGAACTATGTTTCTATATATAGAGAAATAGAAGTTTACATTGAAAATGTTGTTTTATTTGTTGAAAGCCTCTAGGTTCAGTCAGGGTAATGGATTGGTCGTTGAAGAAATATTGGAGGAGAATGTGGTTGAAAAACTTGCTGGGAAATATAAGGGGAAAATGTTGTTAGGAAGTGCTCATGTCATACGAATATTTATACGACTAGAGATGCGTGAGCCTATGTGGTCACATACACATACACATAGATGCTACTCTATTAGTATAGATAATAATATAAATGTATATTTATTATATATATTAATAATCTAACGATAATACTTAATAGTCGTTAATTCTTTGTTTTACGAATAATTAACTGTTAGCCCTTTAATTAATATGTAAATGTACATAAGTAATTAAATAGTTAAAAGATCAAACTTGGAGGGTCTTTGTGACAAGGAGGGGGTCGTCCTAAGGGTTTAGGAGGGGAAGGATGGGCTTTTGTTAGCTTAGGCCTTAAGTTATAGTTTTAGGATGCCCTAATCCTAACACTATATAAACAAGGTCCAAAGGTCTCATTCATTTATCCGATTCTCTCCTTTCTCTCTTCCTTAGCCGATTTTAGGGATCCCTTGTAAGGGATTTTAAGCTTTGGATTATTTAGTATATCGAGAACTCAGTTGTCAAAAATTGTTAGTCTTTGAACTAGCATTTGGGTAGCATTGGTAGACGTGAAGTGTGGATACGCGTAGAGGTCACTTGCTTTAGTAACTTGATTGGAGTTTCATGCTTCTTAACGATCACACATACGTGATCAATTAGCTTCGTTGTTCAATAGCTTATTATTTCTAAAAGGTATGTGTTTCCTTTTTATGTTAATGTTAAGTATATATGTTATATGTATTTACTTTATGCTACGTAACTCGTGTAATATTATGTGTAATATTAGGTTATTAGATAACTAATAACCAACAAATGTTGTTGTTGGGATGGAATAATTCCAATCAGGTTGGAAATGCTCTTCATAATTAAAGTCAAGCTTCAACAAGTAAAGCTGATGCAATCAGTTTTACCAAAATGTTGCTTGACAAGTTGACATACACTGTGTATTAAAACAACCTGTTAATGATAAACCCATGGATAAGTATATCCAAGCTAGCTATATGCAAGATGGCATACATAAAGCAAGTGTTAGTGGTGTTGTAGAAGCTGATATATATACATTCGTGGAGTTAGATCAAGACTTGTTCCATTAAACAATGTTGTTAATGCAGAAGACCATACAGACATGGTAGATGGACATCAACAAGGAAACAAAGATGTGGTGTTTGGCAATATTGATCAAGAAAATAAGGATGTAGTTTTTGGGAAAAATGCTCAAGATGTCGATGAATAGGTTGTTTTCAAGGAAGAGCATGTTGTAGAGGACACTCATAAACCAGAAATTGTAGATGAAAGTGATTTTGAGCAATATGAGATACCCCCAATTAAGCTATAGGTGGACATGAATGATTTTTATTTTGGAGTTGATGCCCACATTGACCATGTTACAAGCTTGGCTAGTAATATGGCGGAGGATTGGGATATGAATGCTATTAACTTTGATGGATTTAATAGTGGTGACGATACTCTTGCTGCTAATATTGTGAAAAAGAGAAAGAAAATGTTGAAACAAATTAGAAAGGAATATAAGGGCAAAGAAAACATTAAAATGGGCTACTTCTTTATTTTCTAAGAGTTTCCAACAAGGAAGGAAATAAAATAGAAGATAAGAATGTATGTTATAGAGACTAAGAGAGCTATTAAGGTAAAGAAGTGTGATACTGAAAGGGTGAGAGAATATTTTTACGGCCTTGTTATGGGTTATGGTAAGGGGAAGCATATGATGATGACAGCTTAAAGCAACGTTGCAAAACATTCCTTCTTCTTCAAACTTAAAGGGCAAGATTGGGACATCCAAAACTTTTAAGGGCAAAAAATGTTTTAAAGTGCAGTGTGACAAACCCATATGCTTGTGGTCCCTACACGTCTCAAAAGTTGGGGATGAAGTATCTTGGAGTGTCAAAGCATTGACTGATGAACATAAATGCATTCAAATAAGAGATATTAAGATTGTAACTACAAGATTCCTATCAAAAGAGGTTGGTAAAACCATTTTTACAAACCCTCAGATTATGATCAAAGCTCTCTAAGATCAAATGCAAAAAAAATATCAGATCAACATCTTTAAGACAAAGGCATTCATAGCAAAACAAATAGAAATAAAACAGATGTTGGGTGACCATGAAGAATAATACGTCATTCTTAGGGATTATGAGATAAAGTTGAAGGAAATAAATAGGGATACAACTATAAAGATTCAAGTTGAAACAAACATTGATTTAACCATGAATTCAAAGGTTTTCAAACGGATTTATGTTTGTCTTGGTCCCCTAAATGTAGGTAATAGAGCTGAAAGAAGGGAAATATAGGGTTTGTGTCATACCCTGACAGCGGCAGAAACACGAGACACGACGAAGAATGAATCATCATAACACATGATATAAAATAGAGAAATCTAAAATGCATTTCCAAAGTGTCACGACAATCTCCAACGACAAGTATGAACTTGTGTCATTAAAGTCAATGAACTCATCACATAGTTTAAAATTTAATACAACCAAATCCCAACATGAGAACTGAATGAGTCTAGAAAAATCTAAAAACATGAACATGAGAAACAAAGTCTCAATGAAATCCTTCAACGATGATCCCTTACGGGTAGGGGTGTGAATCGGGTCAGGTCGGTCGTGTTCGAGTCAATTCGGGTCAAAGCTCAAAAAAACCATACCCGAACCCGACCTTGTTTAAAACTCGGGTTACTCGGGTTCGGGTCAATCGGGTCGGGTCAATTCGAGTCGGGTCAACCCGAATTTGAGTAAAATGATAAAAAAAACTTTTTTTTTACTTTTTTAAATAGAAAATCTATAAATTTATATTGAAAAAAATTAAAAAAAATTATTCGGGTCAATCGGGTTAACCCGAACCCGAGTTAGCCAAAACATTCAACCCGAGACCCGACCTTATTTAGAACTCGGGTCATTCGACCCGAATAAGATTTTTGACCCGAGTGACCCGACTCGAATAGGCTCGGGTCAGGTTCGGGTCGGGTCGGCTTTTTGACACCCCTACTTACGGGATAGCCTAGGTCTCTAAGGCATACTATCTTGAGCTTAACGAGCAAATGCATCACCTGAAAATGATACTCGAAAAGGTCAACATAAAGTTGGTGAACTCGTAGGTTTAGAAATAAACCCAGTTGATGTGCCAATGTTTTAAGTAGTGGACAATTGTGGAATATGAAAACAGAATGCATCTATATGACTTTGACTTCCAACATAGCAATCCCATGCTATCATAGTGTTTGATTTCCACATAGCAAACCCATGCTATCATAGTGTTTGATTTCCACATAGCAAACCCATGCTATCATAGTGTTTGAATTTGATTCATAGCTTATCAATGATACAAATCATTCCTAATGGTCATGAGCGCTTATTGTCCTCCGCACCTAAATCCTACCAGCTGGAGCTAAACATAGGTAGGCAAATAGTTGTATATATGTAGTGTTGAGCAGAAGTCCACGTAGAACTTTGCATGAGTTGATCTCATAGAATTCACATAGCAATTGACATAGAATCCACATAACATTCATACACGTAGTCATAAGCACATAGCATTGTCCAAAATGAAATAGAAGTTTTGCACAGATGAAAAACATTGAAATGAATTTGAGTATCATTTTCCCCTAACGGAAAATAGTTTGAAAAATGGGGCTCCGAGAACTCACCTTAACAAGATGATAAGTAGTTGAGTATATGACAGTCAAACAACGGCGTATGATGGCTTCCAGACACGACCTATAAATTTGTTTGAATTAGCTTTATGTTTGAAACATGTACTTAATTGTGATGCATAGGAGTTTTGAAAATGTTTTGTGTTACTGCTTTTAGTAATATTGGTTGCGTTGTGGTTGGTGATTTAGACTCGAAGATGATATGCTAAGTATGTACTTTAGATTATATACTTATACTATTTAAGAAAATAGACAAGTAAAATGACAAGTCTTAGATAATAAACGCAATTGAATATGTTCTGGTAAATCCATCCGGTAACCCTAGTTACCTTGTTTAATTGTATTTGATGTAAGAAATGACACGTTTTAATTATACAAAACGATTCGGAGAATTTTTATAATTTATATAAAGATTATAAAATACGTTTTTGTCTTTTAGTCGATTTATTAAAATAATAATATTTTATTATTTTGTTGAAGAAGTAAGTTTTTGAAAAATATACTAAGTATAGGATTTTTACGAAATTTCTGCATGACTCGTTCGTTTATAAAACGTTTTCTAAGGTTCTCAAACCCTATTTTCCAAACACTTTTCCCAAAATAATCAACCTTTCGACAATTACACAAAATCTACGCTTTCACAACGATTCATCAAAATCCTTCTTTCCAAAAGACTAACTTGTCGATAACGAGTATAAACCATTTTCAAAACACGTTCTAGAGCTTAAAACGACAATTTTCCACTTATTGGGCCTTAAGGCCCAATAGAAAATCCAATAGGTTATTAGTAAGTATAAAATACGATTTAGGCTCAATACTAAAGCCCATTAGTAAATATAAGCCGAAAAAATCATTATCAAAATAAGCTGGACCACAATAAGCTACGACTTATTGGGCCTTATTGGGTTGTGAGCCTCATAAGCTCGTATCTAGTATGTTTAACTTGATAATAAGCTACGTAATAAATTGGTTATCCCAAAAGCTATCAAAATAAGCTTACGAAAATATGACACAAGAGGTAAATAACCAAAGGCACTCGCTTTTTGTCTTTTGTGATTTTCGAACCATAAATAAGCCCAAATAAGCTCCCTAAAGCTTATAAATAAGCCAAATAATCTATATTCTAAAACAAGCAAATAATGTTATCTTATCAACGTAACCACTTTATCAAAATAACCAACCCTTGTCTTCTTTTTTCCCTTGAGTTTGAACCAAAACGCACCCTATAAGGGGTTTCGTACCTTTTTCGTGTTTGATTTTTAGAAAACACACCGCACAACTAACATCTATGCATCATTTTATATACAAAAGTACAAGTTAAATTGAAATTTGAAAACTTACAAAAGAGAGTTTTGAAGATGAGATCGACACGAAACCAAACAACCCAAACATTGTTTTTATTAACCCACGTCTAACGAAATTAATCCGGTATGCTTAGATCTTTATGTTTTTTTATCAAAGTTGGAAAATCTATGGATTGTGTGTGTTTATTTTCGGACGCCACAAGGAGGAGAAGAGAGAAAGAAGTTTGTGTTTTGTGTGTTTTCAAATGAAAGTGTGTGTGCAAAAGGAATGATATCTAGCAAAGTACTAGACATAGTTCCTAGATTTTTACCTTGTTGTCCCCCAAGGGGTGTTCGACCAGATTTGGATCCAAGGAGGGTCTCGGTTGCTTTGTTTTGTGTCAGGTTTCCTTAATACTCATTATTCGTAATTCTAAAATGTGACCCAAAGTTTCTTAGTATTTTATTGACCTTAAAATCACTTTTACATGAATTTAGACTATTCACATGACTTGTTTTATAGTTAAATTGCCTTAGATTTTGTATAGAAAATTTTAGACGTGTCAGAACGCGTTGTTTGACATTTTAAGCCGTTTGCGGGACAAACCTCCCGAAAATGAATCAATTAAGATTGTAAACCTCTAAAAAGGTTTAATGTATGAAATAAAAGATTTATTGACCAATGAAAATGTAGATTGATTACCATCAACACGGTAACTGGCCCGACAGAAACAGTAAAAGTCAAAAAGTTAAAGGACTAAAATTGCACATTGTGGAAATCGAAAATTCGTAAGAGTTACATTCTACCCCCTTAAAAGAAATTTCGCCCCAAAATATAAGTAGTGCTAGAGCTGAAGAGATGTGGGTATTTGAGTTTTATCTGATCCTCACATTCCCGAGTGAACTCAGGTCCTCGTTTCAAATTCTATCGAACCTTGACGATGGCAATTCTACTCCACTTTAGCTTTTTGGACTCACGCTCTAGGATTTCTACTGGTTCTTCCATAAAGTTTAACTTAGCATCAACTTGGATCTCATCCAAAGGTATTTGTAGTGTTGGATCAGCCAAACACTTTTTGAGGTTTGACACATGAAACGTGTGATGAACACTATTTAGCTCTTGAGGCAGTCTTAATCTATAGGATATGTGACCGATCCTCTCAGTGATCTCAAATGGTCCAACATACCTAGTTGCTAGCTTGCCATTCTTCTCAAAGCGTACCACACCTTTCCAAAGCGACACTTAGAGTAACACACAATCACCTACACTAAACTCTAGGGGTTTCCTACGTTGGTCAGCATAGCTCTTTTAACGATCTCGTGCAGCCTTAAGCCTATCCTTGATTTGTGATATATTCTCAATGGTTTCTTGCACAATTTTTGGTCCTGTTAATTGTCCTTCCCCTACTTCTGCCTATAGGATTGGTGAACGACACTTTCTCCCATAAAGTGATTCAAACGGTGCACATCTCACACTAGAATGGTAACTATTGTTGTAAGAGAATTCAACAAATGGATGATAAATGTATCAACTTCCCTCGAAGTCCATGATGTATGCCTTGAGAATGTCTTCCAAGGTTTGAATGGTACATTCGCTTTGACTATCAGTCTGTGGATGGTAAGCCATACTTATGTCTAGTTTGGTTCCTAGTGCTTTTTGCATTGACTGCCAAAACCTTGATGTAAAGCGACTATCACGGTCGGATATGATTGAAATTGGCATTTCATGCCTTGCAATGATTTCATTGAGGTAGAGTCTAGCTAGCCTATCCATCTTAAAGTCCTCCTGAATGGGTAGGAAATATGCCGACTTTGTCAACCTGTCCATAATGACCCATATTGTATCATGCCCATTTATGGTCCTTGGCAACTTGGTGATAAAGTCCATGACTATTCTCTCCCATTTCCATTCTAGGATTTTAGGTTGCTGCAGTAAGCCGAATGGCCTCTTATGTTCAACTTTGATCTTATAACAAGTCAAACACTTGCTAACATACATGGCTATGTCTTTCTTCATTCCTGGCCACCAATACATGTCCCTAAGGTCATCATCACATGATTCATTTCTGAGCCACTAGTAGTATTTATCCTTGATACTTCGACTTGAATGGTCATGTCATTCTCTAATTTTATTAGGCTTAAATTCTCCTTTTGACTTCTGTTGCATCGGCTACTACGTTTACCTTAAGAGGCAATGATTAGTGAATCTCGCAGTATAGTGATGAATAAGTTCTATCCAATGACGTGACGCATTTATGTTCAGCATCTTTCTGATTGAAAATATGGTTGGAGACTCTTGTGATCGATGTCTATGACGCCTTTTTTTTTTGTCATATATGTAATGTCTCTATATTCTTAAGGAAAATATATGCTCCTAATTCCAAATCATGCGTCCTAGTGGTGTAATTCTTCTCATGGATTTTCAATGTCTAGAGGCACTATGCTATCACCTTTATTCTTTGCATCAGTACACACCTCAGTCCCTAATCATGACCTGCATCGTTAGTATACCAAAAAATCTTTAGATCCATTAGGGAGTGCTAGAACAGGTGCATTATAGAGCTTATCCTTTAAGGTCTGAAATGCCCTCTCTTGTTTTTTACCTTAAACGTACTCCTTGTGTTTCTGTGTCAAAATGGTAAGGGTTTTGTCTATCTTGGAGAAGTTCTCTATGAATCGACGATAGTATCCTGCTTATCCTAAGAATGAACGAACCACTGATGGAGTTCTAGAGGCTTCCAATTCGTAACAGCCTCAATCTTGCTGGAGTCTACATGTAATCCATCACCGTTAATCACATGCCTAAGAAAATGAACTTCTTAAGTAACCAGAATTACACTTGAGTATTTTATTTCAGTTTACCTTTATTTGAGCAGTTTTAAGATTAACCTAGGCGATCTCATTCTCTTCCTTAGTCTTATATTAGATCAAGATGTCAGATCTATGAATAATATTACAACTTTATGTTTAGGTTTGGTCTACATTCGCCGAGTATCAAGTCTATGAATACTATTGGTGCATTCATCAGACCAAAGGGCATTACTGTGAACTTGAAATGTCCATATCAAGTTCTATATGCAGTCTTTGGAATGTCATCCTCGTGCACTCTCAGCTGATGATATCCGGACCGAAGGTCTATCTTAGAGAAATATTATGATCCTTTTAGTTGATCGAATAGGTCGTCTATTCTTGGGAGGGGATAACGGTTATTGATGGTCAGCTTATTCAACTCTATATAGTCAATACACATCCTAAATGAACCATCCTATTTCTTAAACGAATAATATCGTTGCTCCCTAAGGCGATGAACTTGGTTGAATGAAACCCTTGTCATAGAGTTCTTTGAGTTGACTCGACAACTCCTCCATTTCAATTCAGAGGGCGTCAATAACGATAGGGGCGACTTTTGCCGATCAGGCATTCTATTCAGGATTAAGCTCCGCATATGAAATTCAATTTCTCAGGATGGGGGTAATCCTGATAGGTAGTCAAGAAATACCCTAGAAATGTTTCTAACAAAAACTATGTCCTTCAGTTTCTGCTCTTTGACTTTTACACTCTTATAATGTCTCACACTCTCTTCTAGCCTTTCTCTTAAGACTCTAAGTATTTTGTTGTTTGGTAGTGGGATCCTAACTACCTTCTCATGGCAAACAATCTCGGCCTTGTGCCTGAAAACCAGTCCATTTCTACAATCACATCAAAACTTCCGGTTCAGAACGATATCAAGTCAATATCAAAGATGTTACCTTCTATCTCTAGTTTGCAACCTCGAATAACCTCATTGATCTATACTAGTTGACCGCTAGTTATTTCGATCTCATAGCTAAAACCTAAGTTACTGGGATCTATGTCTAACAGGGGCATGAAAGTAGTGGAAACAAAGCTATAATCGGCACCATAATCGAATAGAGTTGTAGCATAGTGATTGTCTAAAGTGAACGTACCCGTCACTCTGTTTTGGGTCATGGTAGAGCTCCCATGCTCCCATCTTAAAGTCTTCCCACGTACCTGTTCGCCATTGATCCCACAACTTGTCTCCCTCGACAATCATTGCTTAATTTTTAAGATTTCTCTTGGTCTTGAGGATCGTCTCTAACTAGGACATGCTGCTTTATAGTGGTCCATGCCACTACATTCAAAACAAGCTCCACAAGTAGCAGTTGGGTTTCTAGCATTTGAGAGATTCACTACCCTAGGCCCTACCTTACAATCCTTGTCAAGGTGTCTGAAGCAATTTCAATTTATACACAAGCGACAAGGTACCTTAAGTTGATGGGGGATTGGTTATTGTTTGTGCATTTAGCCTGTGTGCATTCAATGGTGTACTCCTTCTTAAACAGGTTTTGGGTTGGGGGGTTTTTGGTTTTTTGTTTTGGCAAACGCCCTTCCCATCCTAGACCTCTTGTTATCATCCCTAGCATTTCCATCCCCCCCCCCCCCCCCTATTGGGTCTCCCAATTAGTCCCTCCTTCTTTTGGAAATCTTTTTCAATGCTCCATCCTAATTGCCTCATGTTAGCCATTCCAAGTGTTTTGTAACACTCTGAAATTATTGTTGGCTCTGTTGCTTGCCACCATCTGCACGGATTAGTGGGCTAAGGCCATAGATTGTACATCTTAATTCTCTTGTTCTTAGAGGTAAACCAAATGAGGGATAACCTAGAAACTCTGAATTCGATCAGATGTATGCTGCATGGCTGCTTCGACCATGGCGTGACACCAAATCTTAGTTTCTAGCTTTTGCATATCAATTGTTTTGGACAGAACTCCTCTCTAGCCAAAGTCTTAAAGTCTTTCCAGGTTATGCCAAACTGCGGGCTTCCCACCTCTAGTCTGGACCTGGGAGTTCCACCATGTTCAGTGCATTTACCGAATACATGTGAACCTGGGTGGTATACTTACACCTTATGGTTCTCCCCAACGCTACCTCATATTGGGACTATTCAATTTTCTCAATCCAGCAAGTGTAGACTATCACACCACCCTTTCCATCATACTCCTTTGGGTTAAAGGGCCATGACAATCTTGTATGAACAACCACCTCGTTTCCGTTGTTCATGGTCTTATCATTGGTGACGTTATTTGTAAACACCCTCGCCCCGACATTAGAGCGGATGAGGTCGTAAATAATGACAAAAGAAACCTAACCTGAAGGACCAATTTTATTAATAAGTTCAAGTTTCGATAATAATTAAAATTTTCTTCTATAAAGTTTAACCTTAAATTTGCATAATACCTAAAAATATAATCTAAGTGGAGTCACTAAATGCATAATCTCTAAGGTCCAGCTAGCTCTCGTCACACATCCCCATTAACCCTGTACGGAAGAAAAGAAAATTGCGGCTGAGCTAATTGCTCAGTGTGCGGATGTAGATGACAGTTAATAATAATGATTGACTTATGTTATTTTTATAGTGAATAGAGAAATACCAAGAGATCATAAAAATAATTTTCCCATCATATCAACACCTCAACAGTATAGTAATCAAAAGAAATATTAGGCTAAAGGAAAGGTTTTGGAATTTATACAGAGTACACTACATCATATCATATCAAATGCACTCTACGTGCTAAAAATCATATCATATCAAGTATCACAAGGATACACTGGTCGCGACTTCAGTGCATCTAAAATCATATCGACGAAAGGTGTGTATGGCAGATGATGTGGGAAATGACGAAAGGTTTGCATCTAAAATCATATCAAGTTTAAATTGTCTATTTTTGTTACATCATTCCTCAATCTCTTATTGTCTATTTTTGTAAGCTTAAATGAGTTCCAAGCAAACTTCCCTTACCTTTTTCTCCATAAATCAAAATTTCTTATCAAACTTCTTTGCTTCCGGAATCCGTCAATTTAAGTTGAATGGAAGATGATGCGGCTATTTATTTGATTTAATCTTTTAGATTTATTTGTGCATTTTTTGGAGTTGGTAAGTAATGAAAAGAAGAAGCGGGTTGGGTTGCTTAAATAGAGGAGATGATGGAATTTAGAAGAATGGTGTGGAAGGTTTGAACACTTGAGTGTTATAGGTCAATCAAATAAATGAAGAGGAAGATGAATGGGTTTTAAACTTGACAAAATTTGGTCCCTATTAATTATATCTCTCGACTTGGGAACCCACGTTGTCAGTTTAGGCAGGAAGTGGTATCTTATCGGAAGTAAATGTGCAAACTATGAAATGACGAGTTTGCCAGTCATGTGCAAGATTTTTAGACTAGATAACGGCCTTTTGCCAAAAAAGGACCAATTGTAAGATTTTGGGGACTATTGAAGCAGGAAATAGTCAATAGCTGCGAATATGTGAGAATTAACCATACTTGAGGGACCAATGGTGCCATTTAGTCCAATATAAATCTAATTGCTTGGATGTTAAACCCCATATTTCTTCGATATACGGTTGCTATTGTCACGAACATTGGTTGGGATCCAAACTAGACACCTCAATACTTATTGCAAATCGCTAATTTTATCTTAATGAGAACCGCTAGAGAAGTGACTCGCAGATCTCTATGAATTCTTTAGCTCATGATACTGCAAGTGATTAGCTCGATGCTCTCGTCGATTTATCACCACTTTAGTAGGGCTATACAAAAGAAACTCCTTAGCTCCAATATTATATATATCTTTTAGTTGTATTCTTATGAAATTAGGATTAACACATTATTATAGGTACTTAAAACTGAGTGAAGTAGTAAGAAAATAAATAATCAAACAAAATATTTATGCAACTTTTAATCTATAAATTGAGACCTTCTTCTAGCATTTTGAATAGTTTGTCTCTTATTATAACTTTTTTTGTTTGTATGCAAGGCCGTTTCATGAATTTTGGAAGCCTTGTGCCGTGATTACAAAGTAGACATTAAAGCAAATTGATCCTCAAGTTACTTTTTTTTAACATCGCAGATATGAGATATTGTGTACATACATGAAAACTGATTTTAAAGATTACAAAATTGAATAAAAGAACGTTGTCGAACTCCTTGATACCACCTTTGAACTTTTTAAAGCAATCATATAAGTATTAGCTTAATTTCAATTTGTAGTATTGGTTCATTTGTTACTGTTAATTTGTTAAACATGGGTTAAAACTATTAAATCTATTAACTACGAGGCGTTCATACCCGTGCGTTGCGTCAGGCTTGTTTTTGAGAAAAATCAAACTTTTACTTATGTGAATTAAAATCACGTCATTTAGGCATTCAAAGAGTATAATAACCAAATATATTAAACTTGCATTTAAAATAGAATTAAATTTTGATCATAATTATTATTCTCATTTTAGTAAGTTAGGAAAATTTCAAAAAGGCATCGTCGTAATCATATACGCTTATAGTCATAATGGAGTTTGAGCTTTATAAATTAAATCGTACTATGATAGTGATTCAAAAATACAAAACACACTTTTATTTTGATTTTGTAGTACTTATAAGATGTTATAATTGAGTTTTTTATTTAATAAGTTTTATGCGTCTTATTTTCGTTGTTTTGATGATTCACCTTGCTAGACCACACATTAATAAAATGACAAACTAACGGCTTATAAAAATCTCATGTGATACAAATTTATGCACAACAAAACAAACTATGTTTTTTCTTCTTCTATAACTTAAAAAGTATAAATATAACATTTTACATTGAATTTCTACCATTAAATAATTAAGTTATTGTTCTATTGAATAATTAAATCATATCATATCCAAATAGTATCGGACCATACCCTATTTGATACAAATTCAATTACAATACTATATATAAGTTAAGCTCTTAGTTATTTGATGATCGTCTGGTCTATAAAGTTCTACCAAATGTTTTTAAGAGCTATGTAACAGACTTTGCAGTAGTTTTGCTTCCCTGTAAACATAAACACTTAAAAAGACTTTTGTAAGTCTGTATCCTATAGATAGTTATTTGAAAATAAAGGTTAAATTCTATACATCATGACAGCGTTACTATTGAGTATAAAGTAATCCATCAATAAGAACTAATAAAAAATAATAATCAACTTCTTTTACAACTGCCAAAAAAAACTTCTATTCTTTCGAATTAATGTTAAAATACAATCATTTAAAGTCCGATTTGATCAATATCAATATAAAGATGGTTATGATTACTTACCGTTGCTTATTTTCGAATGAATGTTTAATCATGCCTCCATGAAATACTTGAGATTGCATCAAGCCATCTTTTTTTCAACTTTTCTAATTTTGTATATAGAGGTTTGCATTAGCACAACCTAAGATTCACTTAAACAACATAACGTCTAAAGATTAGGATTACGATGACAAGTGATCCGAATTGGATTTGGTATCCCTTATTGAGATGAAGTTGGGTTTCGACGAAAGGCGTCTACTTATTTCATTATCGAGACTTCCTTCTACTTTTACCCCTTTTCTTTAAACCATGTTGATCCCATTGAATAGATCTTGCTTCAGTAGCTTGTAAAAGGAATTAGATTGTATTCATAAATCTTAAGGCAAACTATAGTAGAAACTTTGATTGAATATATCAAAGACTATGCGGAATCTAGTCTATGATACTAAGAAGAATAAATAATGAAACAGTAATAAGTAAGATTGTATAATACCAAACCTTAAGCCTCAATATATTTAGGGTTATATAAAACCTTGAAGCTATAACCGACTGTATATATGTAAATACATGCCCTAGGACCTCATTTTGTACACCAAGGAGTCCTACACGGCTTAAAATATATTCCTAATTTATCATGATACTTCTAAACAAATAAATTATACATATCTATCTTACAAAATATCTCATACTTATCTCGTATAGTTATCTTGATATGCAATCCTTCATCTTTATACTCTCTAACAGTAGAAATCTTCTTAGCAGTTTGTATCTTTAAGTAGTTGTAACTTTCATATCAGCAGCATTAACTTTTGTCTTAAGCAGCATAACTGTGTACAAAGCCGTAAGAAACTACTTAGAATTTTTATTTATTTTGCTGGAGTACTAAGTTTACACTAGCAGTACTAACATTCTTTCTAGCAGTACTAAGTCTACACTAACAGTTGGTTATTTTTATAGCAGTATTAACTAGTTGTTAGGATTTCTTCTATGTCTTTGAGCAGTCTTCAATTTCATTAGTAGTATAATTTTACACTTGAAGTAGTCAGTAACTATAGTACTTATACTCTTAGCATTTTACTAACTGCACTAAGTTATGCTTGAAACAGTAACTCTAACCTTAGTTAGTATTTACTCAAAGCAATCTTTTAATCCCAACATCCTCCCATAAACTTGATTGTTCATCCTTTGAATCTTCAAAGTTTCTATTAAAAGTTTTCACTATCACCAGCGAGAATGCTTTCGGGACACTTCTAGGATTTTTTTTGTTTTACAAAAGCTTTAGATGTTGATTACTTATTTCCTTCCATTGTTTACTTGAAGCGTCTTGTTGAGCATGCCTAGTGATTGTAGCAGGTGTAAGTGGATTTTATCTTCTTTTTTTTTTTTTTTTTTTTTTTTTTTTTTTTTTTTTTTTTTTTTTTTTTTTATTTTTTTTTTTTTTTTTTTTTTTTTTTTTTTTTTTTTTACTTTTTTCTATTTTTTTTTTTCTTTTATTTTTTTTTTTTTTTTCTTTTTTTTTTTTTTTTTTTTTTTTTTTTTTTTTTTTTATACCGCATTCAAGATATGCAGATTTTTAAATCTTACATAAGTGCACTCCACTCTGAAGAAATAGTTCATATGTCACTTTGTGTCTTCTACACTCCTACATACTTCACTTTCTATATCAAGCTCAAACTTTACTTTTAGATCTCCCTATAACACTCTTTCATATGCCTATTCTGGCCTTTTATTCCCATGTTTAGCTTTAACTAAACTTCTAAGTGTTTCTAAGTCTATTCCATGTCATATTTCTTAAGCATCTGAATTATTTAGATGATACCTTTTTGACTTCACATCAGATTTTTTCAATAGAAAGTATCCCATCTTTCCTTCTTTGATGGTTTTCCATTCAACTATGACTGGAGGCTTAGTAGCTAGAGGTATAGCATCAATTTCTACCTCATCATCTTGAACTATCTCCATATGTTTGTTCATCTCTGCCTCCTCGTTGATCATCATCTCCTTTAGCTTCTACATGTTTATCTATCTTACTTCTTTGAATTATTAGGATTCATGTTCTTCTCTAGCTCTTTTAAAACTTCTTTTACTACTTTCACCAAATTTGTATCCATTGTCTATAAAAGTGTTTACCCTTTTTCATATCTTTATCAGAAATATCATGAATTATCATCATAAACTTTTGCTCTTCAGCGGATTGTGTTTATATCCAGCCATGTTTTTCAAATAGGTAGACATTGTATTTCTCTTTTGTGCCTTAGTTGGTGGCTTGTTCCTTTTCGCTGGAGTATTTAATGCTGCTAAGTTTTTTTTTCTCTTTTCCAAGAGTTCGGACAATCAAACTTTGACTTTTCTTCTTACTCAATTGTTCTTGTTCTTATGTTTCGCATTTGTTGAACTAATTGAAAGTCAGCATCCATCATTGCTTGTGTGTTATCCCATGATTCAATTATGCTATGTTGGCTTCTTAATTCCTTTGGTCTGGAAGACCTCTCTTCTTCTTCTAATTCAGCTTGTAGTTGAGCTTCAAAATTTCTAGCAACTTCTTCATCAATTGCAATTTGATCTTTCTTCTTTAAAGGTTTTTCAGGCTCAACCATTTTTGCCTTGCCTTTGTCTTTAGCCTGTGGAAGTTGGTAAGGTGAAACTATTGGTGTAGATGCAGGTGCCTTGCTCCTCATTAATAGTGAAAGACAATTCCTTATGCCTTTGGTCTTGTGATGGAAACACTAGTTTAACTATTGTTGTGTGTAAACACGCTTGGGGGTTTTTGCACTTTTAATCTTATCAAAGTCTGTGCAGAGTTATTCTTCTAGAATTCAAACACTGGCCAGTTAGGTAATACTTCACCAGTAGTAGTAAATGATCCGCAGCCTAAATGGAATTGAACTTTTTGTAGTTGTCTTCTGTATTAACTATAGGCTCTTGAAGACCTCATCTATTTAAGAACACACAGCATCAAAATCAAGTATCATCAATTTCTCCTTGAGTCTCTTCATTCAAGGTCACTTTTATAGCATCAAGATCAACTATTTTCCTCCCCTTTTTGGATGATCCTTAACTGAGCACACCCAACTAGCATTATCAGTGGATTTAATCCTTCTTGACAGACCAACCTTGTAACAGTCTTCTTGGCACTCTCTTACCCATCATCCCCCCATTTAAGTTCTGGACCTCCTTTTCTTCTCCAGCTTCTTAACTATATCCTTCAATATGGCAATCTCTGCAGCTTAAGAAGTATTTGTATTTTCCAGGACAAGAACCCTATCAGATAGTTTGGCATAAAATTCCATCAATTCCTTTAGTTTCATGATGTCCTCCCCACTTCTAAGTGTGTTAACTCTTGAGAGAGGTGGATCATTAGACTGTTTAGATGCGAGGCTCCAACCTTAATTTGCAGCTTTGCACCCCCATATGGTTCTTAGAACTGGTTCCACTGCGAGGAATTAGTTCCCTAAGAAAAAGAATCCCATTAAGTGTTGATATTGACTCTTGCTCGCGTCCTTTTTATGTTACCATATCGTCTGTTCTAAGCTAGAAGAGTAGTGGCATCCTTTCTATTCTATCTCTCCCACTCTATTAAGGACTAGTTATCATCT
This sequence comes from Tanacetum coccineum, assembly GCA_026074375.1. Classification (NCBI taxonomy): domain Eukaryota; kingdom Viridiplantae; phylum Streptophyta; class Magnoliopsida; order Asterales; family Asteraceae; genus Tanacetum; species Tanacetum coccineum. The sequence continues at coordinate 33,675 of BQNB010030661.1, read as the reverse complement.
GTACAAAGGGGAATAGGTCCACTTGACTGAGATATCTCCGGTGGGACTTTTGGCTTCCCTAGGTTTATGACTTTTTTGTGTTAGATAAAATGATGGAATTGTTTTGGTTCAAGATTAGTAGTGAAAGACAGTGAGAATGTCTTTGCGCGGTTTTGTTGGGATTTCTTGACCCTTCACCAATAAATACTTCAGCGGTTAAGCATTCCATACTTGCAATCAGCATATTGAAATATTACTAACATCAAAATTGCCTTTGGAGTAAATTAGCAACATTCGCTGATTAGTGTTGAAAATCTTGATTCACTTGAATTAATCTTCTTCTCATATGAATCCATGATGAAGTGATGTATAATTCAATATGCTTAGTTTTGAGTGAAACAACTGGATTCTTACCAATGCAGTTGGTGCTATATTGTCAATATGTCAAATCTTGTATCATAAATTGTAATCATAATCAACATTTTATTTGAATCCATAACCCACATGTCCACTATCAACTAGACTCCAGCTATTTATTCTGCTTCAGTATTAGAGTTGGAACTACTAGTTTGCTTCTTATTCTCCCATGAGATCAATCTCTCCTAATAAATTTGATAATTAGATACAGTTGTGGATTTCCTATCTAAACTTGCACAAGCATAGTCATGTCAGTATAAGCTTCAATCATAAATTAGTGGTCGCTTAAGAGATACTAAAGGCCACTTTAGAGTTGAACGTTTAAAGTATCTAAAGATTTTTTTCATAGCATGAAGATGTGAAACTTTATGTGTGACTTGAAATCTTGTACAAGCACATACGTCAAACATTATATCAAGCCTAGAAGCTGTTAGATACATAAATGATCCAATCATTTATCTATATAAGTGATCAACAACATCTTTAGCTTCTGTATCTATGAGCAATGGATTTAAAGTCTCCATAGGAGTACTTACTGTCTTCACAGTTGAAAAACTAAGCTTCTTCAAAATTTTATCCACATACTTGTCTTGACTGATGAAAATCCCATCAGCTTTTTGAGTCACTTGTAGTCCTAAGAAGAATGTGAGCTCTCCTATAGAACTCATCTAGAACTTCTTATGCATTATCTTTTAAAACTCAGTACACATTTCATTCCTTGTAGACCTAAAAATGATATCATCTACATAACACCTCTCCACAGCAACTAGATGCAGCTACATATTCTGCTTCAGTAGTAGAGTTGGCAACTATTAGTCTTGCTTCTTACATTGCCATAGAGATCAGATCATCTCCAAGAAAATTGGACAACATCATGTTGTGATTTTGTCTAACTTGCACCAGCTTAGTCACGGTCAGTATATGCTTCCAAGTCAAAATATTTGAGTACCTTATAGGATTACTAAAGGCCTAATTTAGGTTATTGACTTTCAAGTAATCATAAGATTCTTTTAACATCATGAAGTTGTGAAACTTTATGTGTGACTTGAAATCTTGCACACGCACATACAACAAATATTATATCAGGCCTAGAAGCTGTTAGATACATCAATGATCCAATCATTGATCTATATAAGTGAACAACAACATCTTTAGCTTCTGCATCTTTGAGCAATGGATTTGAAGTGTCCATAGGAGTACTTACTGTCTTCACAGTTGAAAAACCAAACTTCTTCAAAATTTCATCCACATACTTGTCTTGACTGATGAAAATCCATTCCTTTATGAGTCAACCTTTTAGTTCTAAAAGAATTGTGAGCTATCCCATATAACTACATTTGGACTTCTTATTGATCATCTTTCAAATCAGTACATATATCATTCCTTGTTAACCAAAAATGATTCATCTACATATATTTAAACTAGTAAAATATTACCTTTGACCCTTTAATGAACAAAGAACTTATCCTTCTGGCCTCTTTGAAATCTATTATCCAATTTAAATAAGTGATAGAGTCTCATACCAAGCACATATGAGCTTGATTTGTAGACCATATAATTGCCTTTTCTACGTTTATAAAACTCTGTCAGGGAACTGTGGATCTTCAAAACCTAGAGGTTGACAGGCATAGACTTCTTCTTCAATTTTGTTATACAGAAGTGCACTCTTAACATCCATTTGATACACAACAATTCTATTGCATAAGGTAGGCTAACGGAATAGCTAATTGCTTCAAATCCTAGCAAATGGATCTCAAATAAACCTCTTTCAGTATTTCAATTTCCTCCTTCTTGAGTGTATCCCTAAGCAACCAACCTAGCCTTGTTCCTGATTTACAATGCCTCTTTCATCTTTCTTATTCCTGTACACCCATTTAGTACCAATAGCTCTTTTGCCATGTGGTAAATCCATCAAAGTCCAAACATGTTGTAATTTGAACTGCAAAAGCTCTTCTTGCATAACTTTTATCCAGCTTAGATCTGGTAATGCTTGGATTACCTTTTTGGGCTCTACTTGTGATCAAGGAAAACATGCAAACCAGTCAATTCTGAAAGTACTTTATGGTTGATTCTGTTACATCTGAATTAAACATTAACATGTCTTAGTAACATTCTTTGTAATCACGTGTGGTCGTGATGGAGCTGTAATGTTTTATCTCCTATAAATGTATTTGTTCAAGTGGATTGTTCTGTGTTTTAGTGGTTGTTAGAGTTGGGACTGACAAAGATGATTTGTATCTAAATTAGTCATGTCAGCCGTTGCATCAACTCCTTCATCATCATTGAATAGACAAATCTCTTCTTAAATTAGGCATTTTTTGTTGGATCATCCATTCACACATATTTTATAGTTTCTCAAATTTGTAAAAATTATTTTCTATGTCAGCAGCATTATCAGTTAGAATAACTGTATTAAGTTGTCTAGTGTGTTGACATTTGCGTTCCTGCTCTTTGATTAACTCTTGGTATTGTATTGGTAGCCTCAATATCTTTATTCTCTGGATTATTAGCATCCTTCTTTTCTCCTCCTCTGATGGTTTAAATCCAACATCATGAGAATCCTTTGAACTAGAAGAGATCGATGGATCTTGAGTCAAATTGGTAGCAGTCTGTATCTTTGCCAGAGCAAGGTACTATACTCCTTTCTTGATTTTCCTGCATCATAACATGATTTTGTACCTGCACTACCATTAGATTGATTCCCTACAACAATTGCTCATAATTCATAGATTTTGTTGGAGCATCTATATCAAAAAGACAATTAGGTCCACTTTCAGCAATATTAGGTGTAGCCTTACAAAATTTTACATGCAGGTTCTCTTCAACTATCCTAGTTCTACTATTGAATACTCTAAATGCTTTACTATTGGTAGAGTATCCTACAAAGAACCCTTTCATCAGATTTCCATCAAAACTTACCTAGTGATCTGCTTGGCTATTAAGGATTGTAATAGAGCACCATAAATGGGTCTCTATGTACTATTAAGGCATGTTTTCTACTAGAAAAAAAGTTCATAAGGGGTCTTGTGTTTAAGGCTTAATTACTAATACCCTATTTTTGTACGTAACAAGTAGTATTAACTGCTTTAGCCCAAAGAGTAGTTAGGTAACTTTAACATCGCTTAGCATAGTCCTTCAGCAAACCTCTATTAGTGGTTCTATTTTTCCTTTTTGTACTCATTTTTTTGTGGAGGTAATAAGCAACAACTACAATCCCCTCTTAATACCCTTTTTATTTACAGAATTTGATTCATGACCTTATTCTTGAATTCAGTTCCCATTGTCACATTAATTACAATTCACCTTAAGGTCCTATCTAGATTTTCTATGCCAGGTTATTGAAATGTTTTAGGTTTTTTATCCACTTGAATAGATCTGCTTAGCTTGTAAAAGCTTAGTTGTATTGAATAAATCTAGACAAACACTATAGTAGACATACTTTGATTTGATATATCAAAGACTTTTGCGAAATCTAGTCTATGATTACTAGAAGATTTCTAATAAACACCCGTAACACAAAATCAATAACAGAAAACATATTACCAATTTCCAATCTCAATATTAAAAACGAACATCTTAATAGTGGTAGGTTTCCCAAAAACTGAAAATCTACGATTATCAAAGATGTGTGTCTAACATTTATGCTTAGGCAACTCTTTTATACACCAAGGAGTTCTACAAGGCTTACAATACTTTCCTAACTTATCATGATCTTTTCTATAAACAAACGTAATCTCTTAAACAAATAAGTTATACATATATTCTTTACAAATAACTAATACTTATCTTCATAAGTATTCTTGTTCTCCAATTCAATCTTTATCTTTACTTCTAATCAAGTCTTTAATCTCATCTCTGTCAGGACTTATCCTTCCAGAGTAGTAATCACTTAGCAGTTTATTGAGCACAAGAAGCATTACTTACTTAAAGTTACTTTAGCAGGAATAACATACACTTGCTGTAGTAACTTTTGTATTAGCGTAGTAAATAATTAGTATATTTTCAGTCTTCATCTCTAAGTAGGTCTTAACTTTATAGGAGCAGTAACTTCTATATATATCAGTTTACTTATTATATTCTAACTGTAGTTAACTAGAGTAGTTAACTTTTTATACTACCAGTACTAACTACTTAGTATAATTTTCATTAGTATTACCAACAACACTAATATATACATGAGCAGCGGTAACTCTAAGAATATCTGAAGTCTTTAAACCCAACAATCCTCCCCTAAACTTGATGTTCATCATCTGAATCTTCAAGTTTCTTCATTAAAAGTCTTCACCATCACCAAGAGAATGCATTCAAACACATCATTGACCTTTCCTGCTTTGGCATGAGCTTGAGTAGTTGATAACATATCTCATTCCAATGGTCAGCTTGAAGCTTTTTGTTCAGGTGAATGTTTGTGATTTGTTATGGTTGTAAGGGGATATCTTTCTCAACCTCTCTTAAAGATATGTAGGTTTTTAAACCTCATAAAGTGCACTTCAGTATCAACAGCTTCCAATAGTCACTTGTATCCTTGTAGATTTCTCATACTTCACTTTTTTATGTCAGGTTCTAACAATTACTTAGATATTCCTATAAAATTCTGTTCATAGCCTACTTTGGCCTTGTATTCCTATGTTTAGCTTTAACAACTTCTAAGCTAAAGGGTCTCCATGTCTTCTCTTATTCTATACTTCTAAAGACATCTTATCATTGATACGTATCTTTTTGAACTTCCCATCAGCTCTTATTAATTAAAAGTATCTAAACTTTCCTTCTTTAACAATCTTGTATTCAACAATCATTAGATGGTTGTATGCTTGAGGTGTATTGCATCACATTGCCTACCTCATCATCTTTAATTATCTCAATATGCTTTTTCTTCTCTGCCTCCTTCTCTTGATCATAATCTTTTTTCAGCTTCTACATGGAACTCATCTCTTTCACTTCTGCTCTTTGATTTATCAGATTTCATGTTGGAATTTCTATATTTTAGAACTGCTTTTGCTTTGTCTTAATCTGCCTTACACCATACTCTGCATTCCATGTCTACATAAGTGTTTACCCTTTTCATTCTTTATCAAAACAATTCACATAGATCTCATATTACTTTTGCTCTTTAGCTGACTGATGGTTCTTATCATCCTCATACTAATATTGCTTGTTCTTCTATTCAATTTTTCTATCACATGTTCTAGATACGTTATACTAACTAGCTTCCTTTAAATCTCTTTGAGTTTCTTTTAATCCTTTTCCTTGTACTCCGCGGTCATTCTTTTTTGCACTTTTGAATCCTAGGTCGACGGTCCTCTTACCCATTAAGGGGGTCGAAATCGATCAAGATTCTGAAGTTGATGGTGTTTTTGTTAACGTTGAGAGTCTTTTTATGATTCAGGTAATATTAATTTTTATTTGCACATTTTATAACTTTAACAAATGGTATGTTTTTATAATTCAATTTTTAATTGTCATTATTGTGCAGTAGTTGGCTCATGAGGATTGGAAAGAGATTTGATGCTTCTGAAATAGTGATGATCTGCGCACACCTATACACCGATGCCATGGTTATATGTGAATTCATGCAAACTTGATCGCAAGTAAGTGATGCCTACAGATAAATAACATCGTCGGATGATCATACAGGATCAATAGAAAGAGAAGGCCATATCGACCAAAAGTAAAGAATATACGTAATGCCACGCCTATACCCCAGCTCCACTCAACTTCGTGACTCACTTATACTGCTATTGCAGGCTCAGGTTTTAAAGGACAAAATGTCTATCTTCCAATTTATGTTTATAAAAACCATGAAAAACTAACATGTCCTTTCGATTCTACAACAGTGCCACCGCCGCCACCTCACATCCTCCATCACGGTCATATTCCCTAACTTTTTCACGTCGGAGAAATTAAATAAAAATTATTCCTTCATTCAAAACATCAAAACTAATCCTCCACTACCACCAACTGGACCACACCGAACCGGAACCTCAATGGATAACGATATGGTCACACAGATTTCTATTTGCAAGCAGCTCAAGTCGTCGTGTTTACCAGCACCTTACCACTTTAATATGCGGAAATGAAAGATAAATATTATGTGATTTTTTTTGGCTAGGGAGCTTAGCTCGGGCAGCTAGAGGGGGGAAGGAGATGGAGCTCAAGCGTAACGAACAGCTCGTATAGAGGATGTGACACGACGCTTATTTCTTAATCTCAGTCTATATGACTTTTCATCTTCCTTTGTTGTCATAGTTTGATCAGCTGATGAAGTCTTTTCATTTGTATCATCACATACTTGAGGATCAGGTTTGTTATAATTCACATGTATCCATGGCACCGGTGGAGGTGTAGATGTGCGTTGATCATCACTATTTCCTAACGCGCCCATTGCTTCATCGGTCATGTTCATCCAATCTAATGTACAATATAACAATGAGACATGAGTTAGTTCAAAACTAACATTTGTTAAAAAGTTATATGATTTCATGGTTTGAATATGATGACAATTTATTTTTCTTACCTTGTATAAATGTTTTAGCGGTTGATCATTGGTTGAAGGTACGGGTAGGTAACTAGAAGTATACTATTGTAGCTCCATAGCCTAAACAAAATTGCCCTAATATTTATTTTTATATCAGGATATTAAGAGGTTGTAGTGGTGGTGGTAAACACGACGGACTCTGAGCTTTTTGTTGCAATAGAACTCTGTTGGTCATAGCCGTTGACGTGTGGTTTTGGTTGCGGTGGTTGGTTCCTGTTGGTGCTAGTGGTGGTAGTTTTGAGTTTTTTTGATGAAGGAAAATTGTTTTATTTTATTTCTACGACGTGAAAAAAAGTTAGGGAATAATGACATGATGGTGGTGGTGGGTGGCGGACTGTGCACTGTAGTAGTTACGAAAGCGGATATGTTGTCAGCTTTTCTTGGTTTTTTAAAATTATTTGGAAGATTAGACTTTTGTCCATGTACAGGAGTCGGTGATTTGAGCTAGTGATGGAGCTCTAGGCGGTGGTGAAGATGAGATGGTATAGGAACGTGGCATGAAAGTGTATATTCTTTACTTTTGGTCGATATTGCCTTCTTTTTATTGATCCTATGATCATCCGATGATGGTATTTTGCCTAGCATCACTTACTTTGCGGATCAAGTTTGCTTGAATTCACATGTAACAATGGCATCGGTGGTTATAGGTGTGCGCTGATCCATTCAATTTTCCAGAAGCCTCATCTATTATCCCTCATGGCCAATCTACTGCACTATTTATGACAAGGATTAAATGAATTAGAATAACTACATTGTTAAAATTATATATGTGCAAATAAAAATTAATATTCCTCAATATAAAAAATGACTCGTCAAGATTCTGATCATTTTTGACCACCTTATTGGTAGAGGGGCCGTCGACCTTAGGATCAAAAGTGCCAAAATAGATGGCAAGGAGATTCAAGGTATAAGTATTAAAACTTCTCAAAGTAGATCTTTAAGTAAGCTGGTTTGATAATTTCTGGAACATGTGATAGGAAAAATAGGAATAGAAGAACAAGGCATTTTGTGTATGAGGATGATTAGAACCATAGGGTAAATGAGTGGTCGATGGCGGCAAGTGGTGATAATTTCTTGTTGAATTAACAAACTTGTTCGAGAGTTAACATTTTTCTTCATCGTGTTAATCTAATTATTTGGTTATAAAGAATATCACACACATATATATGTAGAATGATAGAAAACCCTTTGAGTTATGATTTATTATTGAACACTATTTATAGTGGTAAAACACTAATATCCTAAACCCACAAACGGGCTTGGGCCTATATATTATATGCAATCGTCATCTATTTGTCCTTCGAAATTAAAACTTTTAAAAAAGAAAACAGCAACCACCTGTGACTTAATTACTTCGATGTTTTCTCAGAGTTTTAATCCACCACTTAATTTCCACATAGTTACCTGCACCCATGGATTGAGTTTGGGATTCCATGGAACGTTACATTACCTCTTTGATACTATCATCAATTGGATGTATTTTATACGTTGATGTTACAATTGATCAAGTTCTGAATTCAGAAACTAAAGTCAGAAGTTATAGAAAATCGTGGAATTTGGGCCACTTGTTATCGTGATTATTTAAAAAATCTTTTTTTTTCATAATTTCTACGTAAGTGTTTTATGTTAATTCATTATTGCCAATTTGCGCGAATCTTTATGAATAGATGTATGTAGATCTTTGATCGAGTACATAGAATGCTTGTTGGGGCTTGTACGAGTGCAAATGCAAGGCTTAATTCGCGGGATATGCCTTTTAACCTAAGAGTATCCAAGCATTTTCTGTAATATATTGATGTATCATCACTACAAGAAAAAGTAGAATAGGCGACGATTGTTTCCCGGGCGACATTTTATTGCCCAGGAAACCCACTAAACGACAAAAGTCTGTTCAACGTGGCACCAATTCTGATTGACTTTTTAGTCAAAGTTTGGAGGAGAGTTTCCCGGGCGACATGTCGCCCGGGAAAGTATGGCTAAAATTTGACCAAAAAAATCAACAAAAATCTTGGTGGTAATTTTTCCCGCTCACTTTCCCGGGCGACATGTCGCCCGAGAGAGATTTTATTAAAAAAAATTAATTTACGTGAATGGTTAAGAGTAGTGATTTGTGTTAATTAAAGTACGTTAAAGTATCCTGGGTGACATGTCGCCCAAGAAACTTTTAATTAAAATTTAACAAAAAAATTAGCGAACCTCTTGGCTCCAATTTTTCCCGCTCATGTTTCCCGGGCGACATGTCGCCCGGGATTATTTATTTTGTTAAAAAATTTAATTCTGTTTTTAAACCATTATTATTTATAAAATATATTTTATAATTATACATTTTATAAATAATAATTTAAAAAAATACTTATAAAATATATAATTATTATTTTAAATATATAAATAATAAAAAAAAGATTTCGGTTTCTTGTGTGGTTTTAAAATATGCGTTAAATGTATAAGTATATAAAAACAATATAAAAAACATTTTGTTTTCTAGGTGTTTTCTCGGTTCGGTCAAGGTAATGCACTACTTGATAGTTGAACATGATATAACCTCTTTTAGTTGAACGACCATATTGTCTCTATGCTTGAACATTCTAAGTGTAATTATACCATATCGACTCATCCGTTGAACATCGAATGTGTAACGATAACATATCGACTCATCCGTTGAACATCTAATATGTAACGATAACATATGATCTTCAACGTTAAACATTCCAATGTACAACGTTAAACATTTCGACTATCGTTGGAATACTCTTCGCCGCTCGCACAACGCTCTCACCAATATCGATCATCGTTGAACAATCTAATGTACACGATACCATATCGAATATCCGTTTGTACATATACTGTGTTACGATACCAGGATTGATCACTCCGTTTGCCTGTTGGAACATCGAATGTGTAACGTTTAACATATCGACTCATCCGTTGAACAAAAAATGTGAACGATAGAATTCTCGACTCATCGTTGGCATCGAATTGTACAATGATAATCATATCGACTCATACGTTGGATCTAACGGTACAACGTACATCTCGACTCATCCGTTGGACATCTAATGTACAATGATCAAATATCGTCAGATCTCGTGAACTTCTATTTGTGTAACGATTACCATATAGACTCTTCCGTTTGAACATTAATAGAGTATCGTTCTCCATTTTGACTCATTCCGTTTTGTTGAACATACTAATGTGTAAGATAAATATAGTGATCTCATCTGTTGGACATCTTAATGTGTAAATATAAATAACAGATGGATCTGTATAGTTGGACATCTAAAGGTGTTAGATAACAATCGACTCATCCGTTGGACATCAAATGTAATACGATAATATATGACCTCAATGTTGGACATCTTTTTGTACAACGATAAGCATATCGACTCATCCGTTGGACTCTAATGTACAACTGGATAAACAGATAGACTCTTTGTTAAACATCTAATGTACAAAGATACTTATCGATCATCGATGGACAATCGAGATGTACAACGATAATAATGACTAATCGTTTGGACATCTATGTACACGATGAATAATCATGAATTCATGTCGTTGGATATCTAATGTAAAACGATAACATATCGACACAACATTGGTCAATCTATTGTCATACGATAACATAGCGACTCATCCGTTGGACATCTTATGTATAAAGATACATATTGACTTCATCGTTTGAACATTAATGTACCAAAGATACAATATTGATCATCCGTTGAATTGAAATGTACAACGTTACCTTATTGACTCATCCGTTGGACTTCCAATGTAGAACACTCTTCACACTCGCTCTTGACTAATTTCCGTGGACATCGATGTCACAACGATTAACATATCGACTCATCGTGAAATCTAAAGTGTAACGATACATATCACTAAATCATTTGGAAAGCGATTGTACAACGATAACATATCGACTCATCCGTTGTACATCTAATGTAAATGTACCTTATTTGATCTATTCGTTGAAACATTAATGTACACGTATACATATTGGGCTATCATTGAATCGAATGGAAACGATACCATATTGACTCATCCATTGGACATCGAATAACGATAACATATCGAGTCATCCGTTAGACATCTAATGTACAATGATAACATATCGACTCATCTGTTGAACATCTAATGTGTAAGATCCATAAAGACTCATCCGTTCGAACAGATAGTAATGTGTAATGATACGTATATCTCTTTTTTCCTTCCTTATGATTAATAAACCACACCCCCCCTTTTTTTTGGGGTGAGAGATATACGGTATCATTACACCTTAGATGTTCAACGGATGAGTCGATTTGGTCTCGTTACCAAATAGATGTTCAACGGATGAGTCGATATGTTATATTGTACACTCTTGATGTCTAACGGCATCGACTCACGACTCCATGTTATGTTATGCGACGATGTCCAACAGATGAGGTCAATATGGTCACGTTGTCATTCGATGTTCAATGGAAGAAGCCAATATGGTTATCGTTTGTACATTAGCATGTTCAACGGATGAGTCATTGTTATCATTGTACATTAGATGTAAAACGGATGAGTCGATATGTTATCGTTGTACATTCGATGTACAATGAATTAGTTTGATATGCTTATCGTTACACATTAGTTGTTCAACGGATGAGTCGATATGTTATCGTTGTACATTCGATGTCCGACGGATGAGTCAATATGGTATTGTTCTACATTGGATGTCCAACGGATGAGTCAATATGGTATCGTTGTACATTTCATGTTCAACGGATGGAGTCAATATGGCTATCGTTGAACATTAGATGTTCAACGGATGATTCAATATGGTATCTTTTATAAATTAGATGTCCAACGTGAGAGTCGAAATATGTATCTGTTGTGCTTTAGATGTCCAATGGTTGTTTCGATTCGGTATCGTTCTTACATTAGATACAACGGATGGATGTGATATTATTATGTTGCTCACAACTTCTGATGTCCAACGGATTAGACTATTATGGTATGTTGAACATTCGATGCCAAGGATGAGTCGGAATTTGTACGTCTGCTTACATTAGATGTTTAACAGATGTTTAGCACTCTGTTATCACGTTGTACATTAGTTGTTCAACGGATGAGTCGATATGTTATCGTTGTACATTAGATATCCAACAGATGAGTCGATATATTATCGTTGTACATTTGATGTCCAACGGATGAGTCGATATGTTATCGTTACACATTAGATGTCCAACGGATGAGTCGATATGTTATGTGTACATTAGATGTTCAACGGATGAGTCGATATGTTATCGTTACACATTAGATGTTCAACGGATGAGTCAATATGGTATCATTACACATTAGATGTTCAACGGATGAGTCGATATGGTATCGTTACACATTAGATGTTCAACGGATGAGTCGATATGTTATCATTGTACATTAGATGTCCAACGGATGAGTCGATATGTTATCGTTGTACATTAGATGTCTAACGGATGAGTCGATATGTTAACATTGTACATTCGATGTCCAACGGATGAGTCGATATGTTATCGTTACACATTTGTTGTTCAACGGATGAGTCGATATGTTATCGTTACACATTCGATGTTCAACGGATGAGTCAATATGGTATCGTTACACATTAGATGTTCAACGGATGAGTCGATATGGTATCGTTGTACATTAGATGTTCAACGGATGAGTCGATATGGTATCGTTGTACATTAGATGTCCAACGGATGAGTCGATATGTTATCGTTGTACATTGGATGTTTAACGGATGAGTCGATATGTTATCGTTACATATTAGATGTTCAACGGATGAGTCGATATGTTATCGTTACACATTCGATGTTCAACGGATGAGTCGATATGGTATCATTACACATTAGATGTTCAACAGATGAGTCAATATGGTATCGTTCAACTATAGAAGGTTATATCATGTTCAACTATAGAAGGTAGTGCTAGCCTACGACAATCGAGTTAACACCTTGAAAAAATGTTTTACTTTTTTTGTTTCTTATATACTTATTACATTTAACGCATATTTTAAAACACACAAGAAACCGAATTCTTTTTTTATATTTATTTATTATATTTAAAATAATAATTATATATTTTATAAGTATTTTTTTAAATTATTATTTATAAAATGTATAATTATAAAATATATTTTAAAATATAATGGTTAAAAACAGAATTAAATTTTTTTAACAAAATAAATAATCCCCGGGCGACATGTCGACCGGGAAACATGACGGGGAACACTTGGAGCCAAGAGTTCGTAATTTTTTCGCTGTCGACTCTCTCTCGTCTCACCCTCTCGTTCACCGAAAAAAAAAAAAAACAAAAATTTCTGGGCGACATGTCACCCAGGATACTTTAACGTACTTTAATTAACACAAATCACTACTCTTAACCATTCACGTAAATTAATTTTTTTTAATAAAATCTCTCTCGGGCGACATGTCGCCCGGGAAAGTGAGCGGGAAAAATTACCACCAAGATTTTTGTTGATTTTTTTGGTCCAAACTTTTCAGCCCTATTCTTTCCGAGGCAGACCAGTAGCCCGGGAAACTCTCCTCCAAACTTTGACTAAAAAGTCAATCAGAATTGGTGCCACGTTGAACAGACTTTTGTCGTTTAGTGGGTTTCCTGGGCAATAAAATGTCGCCCGGGAAACAATCGTCGCCTATTCTACTTTTTCTTGTCGTGTATAGATATTCACAATATCTATACAGAAAAATGCTTGGAATATCTTAGGTTAAAGGCATAACCCGCGAATTAAGCTTGATTTGCACTCGTACAAGCCCCAACAAGCATTCTATGTACTCGATCAAAGATCTACATATCATCTATTCATAAAGAATGCGCGCAATTGCAATAATGATTAACATAAAACATATTACGTAGAAATTAGGAAAAAAATGTTTTTAATAATTCACATAACAAGTGCCCAATCCACGATTTTCTTATCTTCTGACTTTTAGTTTCTGAATTCTGAACCTTGAGAAATTGTAATAGCAACGTATATATTTCTCCATTGGTGATGATAGCAAAGAGGTAATGTAACGTTCCATGGAATCCCAAACTCAATCCATGGGTGTAGGTAACTATGTGGAAATTAAGTGATGGATTAAAACTCTGAGAAAACATCGAAGTAATTAAGTCACAGGTGGTGCATGTTTTCTTTTTTAAAGGTTTTAATTTAGAATGCCAAACAGGATGACGATCGCATATAATATATAGTCCCAAGCCCGTTTGTGGGTTTAGGATATTAGGGTTTTACCACTATAAATAGTGGTCCATAATAAATCATAACTCAAAGGGTTTTCTATCATTCTACATATATACGTGTGTGATATTCTTTATAACCAAATAATTAGATTAACACGATGAAGGAAAAATGTTAAATTCGAACAAGTTTGTTAATTCACAAGAATTAATCACCCACTAGCCGCCATCGACACTCATTGACGATGGTTCTTATCATCCTCATATCTAAATGCTTGTTTTTATTCCTATTTTTCCTATCACATGTTCCACAAATTATCAAACCAGCTTCCTTTAAATCTACTTTGAGTTGCTTTAATCTTTTCCTTGTACTCCTTGACATCTCTCCTCTCCTTCTCGCAATCTTTGATCCTAAGCGCTAGCTCACGGCCCCTCTACCAATAAGGTGGTCAAAAATGATCAGAATCTTGACGAGTCATTTTTATGATTGAGGTAATATTAATTTTTATTTGCACATTTATAATTTTAACAAACTGTAGTTATTCTAATTCATTTATCCTTGTCATGTTGTGCAGTAGATTGGCTCATGAGGGATGAAGAGATTGATGCTTCTGGAAATAGTGCATGATAGCGCACACCTATACCACTGATGCTTTGTTACATGTGAATTATGCAAACTTGATCCGCGTTAAGTGATGCTACGGCTTAAAATAACATCATCGGATGATCATAGGATAAGAGAAGAGACGGCAATTTATCGACCCAAATGTAAAAGGTATATAAGTCAGCCACGCCTATACCACCAGCTCCACCTCCGCCTAGAGCTCCATCTCTAGCTCAAGCACCGGCTCCGGTACAAGGACAAAAGTCTATCTTCCAAATTATGTTTAAAAAACCAAGAAAAGCTTACACAGTATTCCCTTTGTTACTAACAGTGTCACCGCCGCCACCACCACACCATTCATGGTCTTATTCCCTAATTTTTCACGTCGGAAATAAATAAAAAAAATATTCCTTCATCAAAAAACTCAAAAATACACCACTAGCACCACAGGACCACCACGCAAACCAGAACCTCAAACGGCAACGCTTGACCAACAGATTTCTATTGAACAGCTAAGAGTCGTCGTGTTTAACCAAACACTACCACCTCTTAATATGCCTGAAATAAAAGATAAATATTATGGCAATTTTGTTAGGCTAGGGAGCCACAATAGTAATACTTCTAGTTTACCGGACCTTCAACCAATGGGTCAACCGCCAACTTTTATAAAAGGTAAGATTATTAATTGTCATCATATCAAACCATGAAATCATTAATAACTTTTTAACACTCGCTCTGTAGTTTTACTAACTCATGTCTCATTGTTATATTGTACATTAGATTGGATGAAACATGGACCGATGAAGCACATGGATGCGTCAGGAAATAGGATATCATCGCACACCTCACACCTCCAACGGGAATGGATACATGTGCTTTATAACAAACCTGATCCTCATGTTTGTGATGATACAACATGAAAAGTCTCATCAGATGACTCAAAGCCTTATGGGCACAAGAGGAAGAGAAAGTCATATAGACTGAGATTAAGAAATAAGCGTCGTGTCACATCCTCTATACGAGATGTTCGTTACGCTTGAGCTCCAGCTCCAGCTCTAGCTGCTCCGGCTCAAGCTCCCTAGCCTAAAAAAATCACCATAATATTTATCTTTCATTTCCGGCATATTAAGAGGTGGTAGAGGTGCTGGTAAACACGACGACTCTGAGCTGCTGCAAATAGAACTCTGTTGGTCATAGCGTTGCCATAGTGGTTACTGGTTGCGGTGGTGGTCCAAGTTGGTGGTAGTGGTGTAGTTTTGAGTGTTTTGAGAAAGGATTATTTTTTATTTCATTTCTCCGGAACTGTGAAAGTTATGGGACTAATGACAGTATGGTGGTGGTCGGTCGGCGGCGGGTGGCACTGTTGTAGTAACGAAAGGGACATGTGTAGTTTTTCTTGGTTTTTTAAACATAATTTGGAAGATAGACTTTTGTCCTTATACCGGAGCCGGTGCTTGAGCTGGAGATGGAGCTCTAGGTGGAGGTGGAGCTGGTGGTATAGGCGTGGATGACGTTTATAATACTTTACTTTTGGTCGATATTGCCTTCTATTTCTATTGATCCTTATGACCATCCGATGAGTTATTTTAGCTGTAGGCACCTCACTTACTTGCGGATCAAGTTTGCATGAATTCACTATTCCATGGATCGGTGGTTTAGGTGTGCGCTTGATATCATATTTAGAGCAATCAAGCTCTTCATCCCTCAGGAGCAATCTACTGCACAATATGACAAGGATAAATGTATTGTATCAACTCATTTGTTAAGTTATAATTGTGCAAATAACAATTAATATTACCTGAATCATAAAAATGCTCTAATCGTTAACACCTTCAACGTCATAGATTCTGATCTCTTTCGACCTCATTATTGGTAGAGGAGGCCGTCGACCTAGGATAAAAAGTGCGAAAAGAATGACAGGCGTTCAAGGCATAAGATTAAAGAACTCAAAGTAGATTTAAAGGAAGCTAGTTTGATAATTTCTAGAACATGTGATAGGAAAAATTGGAATAGAAGAACAAGCATAGGGAGTATGAGGATGATAAGAACCATCGGCCAGCTAAAGTGCAAAAGTTATGATGAGATCTAAGTGGATGTTGATTAAAGAGATGAAAAGGGTAAAACACTTTTGCTGGGGACATGAATGCAGAGTTGTGAAAGGCAGTAAGACATAATGCAAAAGGCAAGTTTAAAAGAATTAGGAGATGGAGCTTGAAACTGAAAGTCAAAGAAAGCAGAAGATAGATGAGCATGTAGAAGCTAAAAAAGATTATGATCAAGAGGAGGCAGAGATGAAAAAGCATATTGAGATAGTTAAAGATGATGAGGTAGCAATTGATGCTATACCTCTAGCCACCAAGCCTCTAATGATTGTTGAATACAAGATTGTTAAAGAAGAAAAGTTTGGATACTTTCAATTGATAAGAGCTGATGGAAGTTCAAAAAGATACTTATCAATGATTAAGATGCTTCAGAATATTAAGAGAGAAGACTTGGAGACCCTCTAGAAGTTGGTTAAAGCTAAACATAGGAATACAAGGCCAAAGGAGGATTATGAAAGAATTTTATAGGAAGATCTGAAAGTAATGTTTGAACCTGACATAAAAAGTGAAGTATGGAGAAATCTACAAGGATACAAAGTAACTATTTGGAAGTGGTATCGTTTACCTGTGTAGAGTGCACTTTATGAGGTTTAAAAAACCTACATATCTTTATGTTGGTTGAGAAAAGAATATCCCCTAAACACACAATAACAATCACATCTACATATGAACAAATAGTTCAAGCTGACCATTGGAATGAGACGTGTTATCAACTACTCAAGCTCATGACAAAGCAGGAAAAGGGTCAACGAAGTGTTTGAATGCATTCTCTTGGTGATGGTGAAGACTTTTAATGAAGAAACTTAAAGATTCAGATGATGAACATCAAGTTTAGGGGAGGATTGTTGGGTTTAAAAGACTTCAAGATATTCTTAGAGTTACCGCTGCTCATGTATATAATAGTGTTGTTGGTAATACTAATGAAAATTATACTAAGTAGTTAGTACTGGTAGTATAAAAGTTACTACTGCTAGTTACTACTGTTAGTATATATTATTACTGTTAGTATAAAGTTACTGCTGCTAGTAGAAGTTAAGACTACTTAGAGATGAAGACTGAAAAATATTACTAAGTTTTTTTACTACTGCTAGTACAAAAGTTAGTACTGCTAGTGTATGTTAGTACTGCTAAAGTAAACTTCTAAGTAGTTAATGCTGCTTGTGCTCAGTTATACTGCTAAGAATTATACAGTCTGGATTTATGCAGACCAGAGATGAGATTAATGACTTATTAAAGAGAGATAAAGATTGATGGAGGAACAAGAATTAACTTATGAAGATAAGATTAGTTATTTGTAAAGGAAGATATGTATAACATATTTGTTTAGAGATTATGTTGACTTATAGAAAGAATCATGATAACTTGGAAGTATTGTAGCCTGTAAGGACTCCTTGGTGTATAAAAGGAGGTCCTAGGGCATAATGTTAGACACAACATCATTTGATATTCGTAGTTATCAACGGTTTTGGAACCCTCAACACTACTTATGTGTATTGTTTTATATTGAGATTGAAAGTTTGGTAATATGTTCTGTTATTGATTTTGTGTTACTGTTTCATTAGAATTATTCTTAGTATCATAGACTAGATTCCGCATAGTCTTTGATATATTCAATCAAAGTTTCTACCATAGTTGTCTTAGATTTATTCAATACAACTAAGCCTTTTTCAAGCTAAGCAAGATAAATTCAAGTGGGATAAAAAATCCTTAAAACATTCATAACTGGCATAGAAAATCTAATAGACCTTAAGTGAATGTAATTAGATGTGACAATGGGACTGATTTCAAGAATAAGGTCATGAATCAATTCTGTAAAATGAAGGGTATTAAGAGGGGATTTAGTGTTGCTAGGACTCCACAATAAAATGGAGTAGCAAAAAGGAAAAATAGAACACTAATAGAGGTTGCTAGGACTATGCTAGCTGATTTAAAGTTACCTACTACCTTTTGGGCTAAAGCAGTTAATACTACTTGTTACGTACAAAATAGGGTATTAGTAATTAAGCCTTACAACAAGACCCCTTATGAACTTTTTCTAGGTAGAAAACATGCCTTAAGATTCATGAGACCATTTGGGTGTTCTATTACAATCCTTAATACCAGAGATCACCTAGGTAAGTTTGATGGAAATGCTGATGAAGGGTTCTTTGTAGGATACTCTACCAATAGTAAAGCATTTAGAGTATTCAATAGTAGAACTAGGATAGTTGAAGAGAACCTGCATGTAAAATTTTGTAAGGCTACACCTAATATTGCTGAAAGTGGACCTAATTGTCTTTTTGATATAGATGCTCCAACAAAATCTATGAATTATGAGCAATTGTTGTAGGGAATCAATCTAATGGTAGTGCAGGTACAAAATCATGTTATGATGCAGGAAAAGCTACGAAATGGAGATTTTAAGTACTGGCAAAAGAATCCATAAATGCTACATTTTTGACTCAAGATCCATCGATCTCTTCTAGTTCAAAGGATTCTCATGATGTTGGATTTAAACCATCAGAGGAGGAGGAAAAGAAGGATGCTAATAATCCAGAGAATAAAGATAGTGAGGTACCAAATACAGAGTAGCCAAGAGTTAATCAAGAGCAGGATGCAAATGTCAACAGCACTAACAACATTAATACTGTTAGTCTAACTGTTAATGCTGCTGACATAGAAAATAATGTTACTAATGAGAATATAGTCTATGGATGTAATGATGATCCAAACATGCCTAATTTAGAAGAGATTGTCTATTCGGATGATGATGAAGGAGTTGATGCAAAGGCTGACATGACTAATTTAGATACAAATATCTTTGTCAGTCCTACTCTAACTACCAGATTTCAAAGGGGGGGGAATAATTTTTCCCCAAATTTTTTTTTTCCACTCTTGATCAAATCATTAGAGTTATACATTCAGCACCTCAAACCAGAAGGATGACAAAGAATGTGACTAAACATGGTATGTTTAGTTCAGGTAACGGAGAATTCAACCATACAAGACTTTCAGAATGTTGTTTGCATGTTTCTTATCACAAGTAGAGCCCAAAAAGGTAATCCAAGCATTACCAGATCTAAGCTAGATAGAAGTTATGCAAGAAGAGCTTTTGCAGTTTAAATTACAACATGTTTGGACTTTGATGGATTTACCACATGGCAAAAGAGCTATTGGTACTAAATGGGTGTACAGGAATAAGAAAGATGAAAGAGGCAATTGTATCCAGAACGACTAGCGTTGGTGTTAGGTGATACACTCAAGAAGAGGGAATTAGATTATTGATGAGGTTTTTGATCCAAGTTTGACTAGGTTGAAGCAATAGGCTATTCTTAGCCTATCGATATTCAAAGTATTTGTTTGTGTATCAAATGGGATTTAAAGAGTGCATTCTGTATATCAAAATTGACGGATGAAGTCTAAGCTGTCTCCTCATGACGCACGGCGTTTGCGAAGATCAGTTCCCTGACAGAGTTTATAAGGTAGAAAAGGCATTATATGGTCTACATCAAGCTCATAGTGCTTGGTATGAGACTCTATCTACTTATTTATTGGATAATAGATTTCAAAGAGGCCAGATAGATAAGTCTTTGTTCATTAAAAGGGTCAAAGGTGATATTTTACTAGTTTAAATATATGTAGATGATATCATTTTTGGGTTTACAAGGAATGAGATATGTACTGAGTTTGAAAAGTTGATGCATAAGTAGTTCAAATGAGTTATATGGGATAGCTCACATTCTTTTTAGAACTAAAGTGACTCAAAAAGATGATGGGATTTTCATCAGTCAAGACAAATATGTGGATGAAATTTTGAAGAAGTTTGGTTTTTCAACTGTGAAGACAGTAAGTACTCCTATGAACACTTCAAATCCATTGCTCAAAGATGCAGAAGCTAAAGATGTTGTTGTTCACTTATATAGATCAATGATTGGATCATTGATGTATCTAACAGCTTCTAGGCCTGATATAATGTTTGTTGTATGTGCGTGTGCAAGATTTCAAGTCACACATAAAGTTTCACAACTTCATGATGTGAAAAGAATCTTTAGATACTTGAAAGGTCAACCTAAATTAGGCCTTTAGTATCCTAAGGACTCAATATTTGACTTGGAAGCTTATACTGACAGTGACTATGCTGGTGCAAGTTTAGACAGGAAATCCACAACATGAGGTTGTCAATTTCTTGGGAGGAGATTGATCTCATGGCAATGTAAGAAGCAAACTATAGTTGCCAACTCTACTACTGAAGCAGAATATGTAGCTGCATCTAGTTGCTGTGGAGAGGTGTTATGTAGATGATATCATTTTTAGGTCTACAAGGAATGAAATGTGTACTGAGTTTTAAAAGATAATGCATAAGAAGTTCTAGATGAGTTCTATAGGAGAGCTCACATTCTTCTTAGGACTACAAGTGACTCAAAAAGCTGATGGGATTTTCATCAGTCAAGACAAGTATGTGGATAAAATTTTGAAGAAGCTTAGTTTTTCAACTGTGAAGACAGTAAGTACTCCTATGGAGACTTCAAATCCATTGCTCATAGATACAGAAGCTAAAGATGTTGTTGATCACTTATATAGATAAATGATTGGGAATTTTATGTATCTACAGCTTTTAGTCTTGATATAAATGTTTGATGCTATGTGCTCTGTACAAGATATCAAGTCTCCAATTATAAGGTTTTCACATCTTCATGCTATGAAAAAAATCTTTAGATACTTAAAAGGTCAACCTAAATTGGGCCTTTAGTATCTTAAGGACTCACTATTTGACTTGAAGTTATATGACAGTGGACTTGCTGGTGCAGTTTTAGATAGGAAATCCACAACTGGGGTTATATATTTTTTAGGAGGAGGGATTTGATCTCATGGCAATTAAAGAAGCAAAATCATAGTTGCAACTCGTATTATGTTAATGAGAACTATTAGCTGGATTAGTTGATGTGGACATGGTGGTTATGGATTCAAAAATTAAATGTTGGTATTAAGGTCATATTTATGAATACAAGATTTTCATTGACATAATAACAAGCAACACATCGTGCATTGTTAGTAAGAATCCAGTGTTTCACTCAAGACTAAGCATATTGGATTATACATCATTCATCAGGGATTCTTGAGGAGAGATTAATTAAGTGATCAAGTTTCACCACTAATCGCAATGTTGCTAATTTATCACAAAGGGCATTTGATGTTAGTAGATTTCACTTATTGATTGCAGTTTTGGAATGCTTAACATCTGAAGTATTGTGGGGCTGACGGGTAAAGATAATCACCAAATAATACCCGTAGACATCACAACTGCCTTCACTATCTTATCTTGAACCAATAATCTATTCCATATTTTATCTTAACACAAAAAGTAGTCAAACTGGAAAGCCAAAAGGCCCATCGAGATATCTCAGTCTAGTGGACCTATTCCCTTTGTAGCAGATGAGATTGTCATTAATGAGTGGGAAGATAGAATGGAAAGGGATGCCACTACTGCTTCTAGCTTAGAAGCAGAGCAGGATAGTGGTAACATAAATAGGACCCAAATCATAACAACACTTAATGAGTATATTTTCATGGGAACTAAATTCTCGCAGTGGGACAGTGCTAGATACCATATTGGGGGTGCAAAGCTCAAATTAGGTTGAGGCCTGGCATCTAACAGTCTAATGATCCACCTCTTCTCAAAGAGTTAACACCACTTAGAGTGTGGGGAGGACATAATGAAACTAAAGGAATTGATGGAATTTTTGCCAATACATCTGATAGGAGTTTTGTCCTCGGAAACACTACAAGACTTCTTAAGCTGAGAGAATGCCATATTGAAGGATATAGTTAAGAAGCTGGAGAGAAAGGAGTCAGATCTAGCAAGCCAAGAAGACTGTACAAGGTTGGTCTGTCAAGAAGGATTAAATCCACTGATGATGCTAGTTTGGGTGCTCAGGAGGATGCATCCAAACAGGGGAGGAAAATAGTTGATCTTGATGCTGATATAGAAGTGACCTTGATTAATGAGACTCAAGGGAGAAATGATGAAGAATTGATGTTTGATGCTGGTGTTCTTAATAGTGATGAGGTCTTTTAAGAGCCTATAGTTAATACTGATACAACTACAAAAAGTTCAATTCCAGTTAGTGTTGTTGATCCAGTTACTACTACTGGTGAAGTAGTTACTACTGCCAGTGTTGAAATTCTAGAAGAATTAACTCTTGCTCAGACTTTGATAGAGATTAAAAGTGCAAAACCCAAGGCTGTTACAACTACAACAGTTAAACTTGCTAGCTCAAGACCAAAGGCAAATGGAAAATTGTTCTTTCACGATTAGGAGGAGCAGCATCGTGCATCTTTACACCAATCGTTCTCCTTAAACTATCCACGGCTAAAGACCAAAGGCAAGGCAAAATGGTGAGCCTGAAAAAACCTTTAAAGAGAAAGATCAATTAGCAATTGATGAGAAGTTGCTAGAAATCTGAAGCTCACACTACAAGTGAATTGGGAAGAAGAAGAGAGGCTTTCAGACAAAGGAAGAAGAGCCAACATAAGTTTAATTGTTTCATGGGATAACACACAAGCTATGGATGGGATGTGACTTTCAATTAGCTCAACAATGGCAAACAGATGAACAAGAACATTTGAGTAATGAAGAAAAGTCAAAGTTGTTTGTCGAACTCTTGGAAAAGAGAAATAAAAACTTTGCAGCATTAAGAGCTCAAGAGAAAAGGAAAAACCCACCAACTAAGGCACAAAAGAGAAATACAATGTCTACTATTTGAAAAACATTGCTGGATATAACATAATCCGCTAAAGAAGCAAGTTATGATGAGATCAGGAGATGTTTGATAAAGAGTTGTCAACAGGCGTAAACTCTTTTATAAGACATGGATACAAAGTGGTGATAAGGTAGTAAGAAGGAAGTTTTAAAAGAGCTAGAGATCAGAACTTGAATCTAATAATTCAAAGAAGTAGAGGATAGATAAACATGTAGAAGCTAAAGGAGATGATGATCAAGAGGAGGCAGAGATGAAACAAAATTCATATGAGATAGTTACAAGATGGATGAGGTAGAAATTGGATGTTTTACTCTAGCTACTAAGCCTCCAGTCATAGTTGAATGGAAAACCATCAAAGAAGGAAAGATGGGATACTTTCAATTGAAAAAATCTGATGGAAGTTCAAAAAGGTATTCATCTATAATTCAGATGCTTAAAAATATTGACAGGGAAGACTTAGAAACACTTGGAAGTTAGTTAAAGCTAAATGGGATAAAAGGCAAGAAGAGGCATATGAAAAGAGTGTTATTGGGAGATCTAAACGTTATTGTTTGAGCTTGATATAGAAAGTGAAAGTATTGGAGGAGGGTAGAAGGACACAATGTGCATATGGAAGCTATGTTCTTATGTGGAATGCCACTTTGTTAAGATTTTAAAATCTGCTTATCTTTATGCTGGTAGAAGAGAATTATCACATACACCTGCTACATTCATGGCATGATCAACAAGAAAGCTTCACGTAGATCAATGATATTGAAATAAGTATCAACTTCTAAAGCTTTTGGCTAAAAACAAAAAAGAATCCTAGAAGTGTTGAATGCTCCTCTGGTATAGTGATAGACTTTTAATGATAACTTGAAGAGCTAAGAAGATGAACATCAAGTTTCGGGGAGGATGGTTGGATTAAAAGATTGCTGGAGTAATACTACGTAGGTTAGCAGGTATGTTGTAAGCATAACTTAGTGCTGTTAGTAATATGCTAAGTAGTTAAGTACTATTAGTTACTACTACTAGTGTATATTACTACTACTAATGAAAGTGAAGACTGCTCAAAGACTTAGAAGAAATCCTACTAACTAGTTAATACTGCTAGTATAAAAGTTACTACTGTTAGTGTAACTTAGTACTGATAGTATATGTTAGTCTCTCTCGCTAGTGTAAAACCAAAAAAACTAGTACTGCCAGCGAAGAATACTAAAATATTCAAGTTATTTATATGCTTGGTACACAGTTAGAGATGCTTATACAAAAGTAATGCTGTGTTATGAAAGTTTACCAAACTATTAACAGATCTACAACTGCTAGAAGAGTTTCTACTGTTAGAAGGATAAAGATGAAGATTGCTTATCAAGATTACTTACGAGTAGTAATGAGATAGATTTTGGTAATACGATATGTTTGTTAAAGATGTTATTTGATTTGTGAAGAGTCTCATGATAATTAGGATTATCATTGTCAAGCGGGTAGAGACCTCATTTGGTGTACAATAAGGACGGTCCTAGGCATGTACGTTACATACTTATCACTGTCGTTCTTTTTAGCTTCGATGGTTTTATATTATTCCCATAAATAATATGAGGCTTAAGGTTTGGTTATTGATACAATCTTACTTTTACTGTTTCATTATTTATTCCATCCGCATAGGTATCCGACAGGACTGGATTCCGCATAGTATATTGTTTATCCTCATTCAAAGTTTCTACTATAGTTGATTAGATTTATTTAATACAATGAAGCCTTTTTACAAGTAAGCAAGAGTACTATTCAAGTAGGGATCGCAAACGAGTTGGGTTTACGTAAAGGGGTTAAGAAAGTAGAAGAAAGTCTCGATGATGATAAGTAGACGCCTTCGTGAATCCCCCAAACTTCAATCTCAAATAGGGATAACAAATCAAATTCGTCGATCACTTGCTTAGTAATCCGATTCTTTAGAAGTTGTTGTTATAGTGAATCTTAGGTTGGCTATGCAACCTCTATATTCAAAAAATTGAAAAGGTTGAAAAAAAGGAGGCTGATGCAGCCTACTATTTTTCAGAGGCTCGGATTAAACATTCATTCCAAAACAAGCAACGGTAAGTAATCATAACCATCTTTATATTGATATTGATCAATCACTTTAATGAGTGTATTTAACATTTATTTCGAAAGAATAAATTTTTTTTGCAGGTTGTAAAAGAATTTGATTATTATTTTTTATTAGTTCTTATTGATGGATTACTTTATACGCAATACGTGACGCTGTACATGATGTAAGTTTTTACACATTTAATTTTCAATAGGAACTATCTATAGGATACAACATACATATTCTTTTTAAGTGTTGATGTTACAGGAAGCAAAAACTAATGCAAGGCTGGTACAAGCTCTTAATAACGGTTGGTTGAAGCTTTAGAGACCAGACGATACTTCAAATACTTAATAAGAGCTTAACTTTAACTATATATTATTGTATTGAAATTGTAGCAAATATTGTCAACATGGTTGATATGGATTTATTTTCATTCAAGTAGGAACAATAACGTTAATTTTTTTATGGTAGAAAATTCAGATGTAAGATGTTATATTTATAATTTTTATGTTATAAAAGAAAGAAAACATGGTTTGTTTGGTTGTGCATAAATTTGTATCACATGAGATTTTTATAAGCCGTTAGTTGTCTTTTTCTAATGGTGTCTGCAAGGGAATCATCAAAACGAACGAAAATAAGACGCATGAAAACTTATTAAATAAAAAAATCAATCATAACATCTTATAAGTTACTACTAAATCAAAATAAAAGTGGTGTTTGTATTTATGATCACTCATGTAGATTTAATTTTATAAAGCTCAAACTCATTATCTATAAGCGTATATGATTAGACGATGCCTTTTGTAAGTTGCCAACTTACTATAAATGAGAATATGAATTATGATCAAAATTAAATCTATTTTAATGCAAGTTTAATATATTTGGTTATTGTACTCTTTGAATGCCTAAATGACGTGTTTTATGTCACATAAGTAATAGTTTGATTTTTCTCAAAAAACAAGCTGACGCAACGCTACGGGTATGAACGCTCGTAGTTATTAGATTTAATAGTTTTGGTAACCCCAATGTTTAACATATTACAGTATTACAATGAACCTATACTACTTATTTGAAATAATCTAAGACTTATATGTTGTTTAAAAGATTTCAAAGGTGGTATCAAGTGGAGTCTGACAAGTTCTTTTAATTACAAATTTGGTATCTTTAAAAGCATGTTTTCATGTATGTACACAATATCTCATATCTACGATGTTAAAAAAAGTAACTTGAGGATCAATTTGCTTTAAGGTCTACTTTGTAATCACGGCACAAGGCTTCCAAAATTCATGAGACGGCCTTGCATACAAACAAATAAAAGTTATAATAAAAGACAAACTAATTGATAATGGCTAGAAGAAGGTCTACAATTTATTGATGTAAAAGTTGCATAAATTTTTTGTTTGATTATTTATTTTTTCTACTCGCCGTTTTATTTTATAATTTTGGTGTTAATCACTATTTTTTCTTAAAGAATTACAACTTAAAGAAATATATAATTTGAGCGAAGGATTTCTTTGTTTGGCCATCTAAAGTGGTGATAGAATCGGACGAGAGGCATTCGAGCTAATCACTTGCCGTATCATGGAGCGAAAAAGGAAAGAGAAGTAGGCGAGTCACTTCTCTTGCGGTTCTCAAGGTTGATAAAATTAGCGATTTGCAAGAAGTTATTGAGGTGTTTGTCTGTCCTCAGAAACAATGTTCGTGACTGGAGCAACGTATTTCAAGAATTGGGTGGTATACTCCAAGATTAGATTTTATTTGACTAAATGGCACCATTGGCGTCCTTAAGTATGGTTAATTCTCACATATTAGCCATTTTACTATTTCCTAGCTTTTCATATCCCCAAATATTACAATGTCCTTTTTTGGCAAAAGGCCGTTATCTAGTCTAAAAATCTTGCACATGACTGGCAAACTCGTCATTTCATAGTTTGCACATTTACTTCCGATAAGATACTACTTCCTGCCTAAACTGACAACGTGGGTTCCCAAGTCTGAGAGATATAATTAGGGACCAAATGTGGGAAGTTTTAAACCCTTTCATCTTCCTTCTTCAATTTATGTGAGTTGACTATTCACTCAGTGTTCTAACCCTTCCACACCATTCTTCTAAATTCCATTCATCTTCTTCTATTTAAGCAACCAACCGCTTCTTCTTTTCTTTTTTTTCTTTTCATTACTTACCAACTCCAAAAAATGCACAAATAAATCTAAAAGATTAAATCAAATAAATAGCCGCATCATCTTCCATTCAACTTAAATTGACGGAGCCAGTGAAGCAAGAAGTTGAGAAAGATTTGATTATGGAGAAAAAGGTGAGGGAAGTTTGCTTGGAACTCATTTAAGCTTACAAAAATAGACAATAAGAGATTGAGGAATGATGTAACAAAAATAGACAATTTAAACTTGATATGATTTTAGATGCAAACCTTTCGTCATTTCCCACATCATCTGCCATACACACCTTTCGTCGATATGATTTTAGATGCACTGAAGTCGCGACCAGTGTATCCTTGTGATACTTGATTGTTTATGATTTTTAGCAGTAGAGTTGCATTTGATATGTTATGATGTAGGGTACTTGTTTAAATTCAAACCTTTCCTTTGCCTATATTTCTTTTGCTTCTTACTGTTGAGGTGTGGATATATGGGAAAATTATTTTTATGATTCTTTGGTATTCTATATTTCAATATTAAATATCATGCAATCTTTATTATTAAATGGGCATCGTAATCCGCACACTGAGCAATTAGCTCAGCCGCATTTTTCTTTTCTTCCGTACAGGGTTAATGGGGATGTGTGACGAGAGCTAGCTGGACCTTAGAGATTATGCATTTGGTGACTCCACTTAGATTATATTTTTAGGTATTATGCAAATTTAAGGTTAAACTTTATAGAAGAAAATTTTAATTATTATCGAAACTTGAACTTATTAATAAAATTGGTCCTTCAGGTTTAGTTGCTTTGTCGTTATTTGTGACCTCTCGCTCCTATGTCGGGGCGGGGGTGTTACAATAACATCACCAATGACAAGGACTATGAACAACGAACGAGGTGGTTGTTCATACAAGGAGTTCATGGCGAAAACCCAAATGAGTTTGATCTGAAACAGGGGTGGTGTGATAGTCTACACTTGCTGGATTGAGAAAATGGAATTAGTCCAAGATATGAGTAGGTGTGGGGAGAACCAGAAGGTTAAGTATACCACCGGTTCTCTTATCGGTAAGGCACTAACATGGTGGAACTCCCAGGTCCAGACTAGAGATTGGGAAGCCGTAGTTGGCATAAGCTGGAAAGACTTTAAGACTTTGGCAAGAGAGGAGTTATGTCCAAACAATGAGATGCAAAAGCTAGAAACTAAGTTTGGTGTCACGCCATGGTCGGAGTTGGCCATGCTGCATACACTGATCGATTCCCTAACTTTTCTAGGTTAGTCCCTCATTTGGTTACCTCTAAGAACAAGTGAATTGAGAGGTACATCTATGGCCTTGCTCACTATCCGTTGAAATACGGTGGACTCGCACTCACTGAGCTGTGACGCAATAATTTCAGAGTGTTATTCTTTAAACTGAATGCCTAACCATTGAGGCAAATTAGGAATGGAGCATTGAAAAAGATTTCTAAAGAGGGAATAATGGGAGCCGAGTAGGGATGGAAATGCTAGGGTGATAAAAAGAGGTCTAGGATGGGAAGGGCGTTTGCCACAACCACAAACCCTGTTAGGAAGGAGTACACCATTAATGCACCCAAATGCACAAACTATAACTATCACCATCAACTTAAGGTACCTTGTCGCTTGTGTACAAATTGAAATTGCTTCAGACACCTTGACAAGGATTGTAAGGTAGGGCCTAGGGGTAGTGAATCTCTTAAAATGCTAGAAACCAACTGTACCTAGTGTCAGCTTGTTTTGAATGTAGTGGCATGGACCATACAAAGCAGCATGTCCTAGGATTAAACGAGCAGTCAAGGCAGAGGAAATCTTAAATTAAGAATGAATTGTCGAGGGAGGACAAGGTTGTGGGAACAATGGCGATCAGGTACGTGGAAGAGCTTTTATGATGGGAGCATGGGAGGCTCACCAGGACCCAAACAGAGTGACGGGTACGTTCACTTTAGACAATCACTATGCTACAACTCTATTCGATTATGGTGCCGATTATAGCTTTGTTTCCCTACTTTCATGCCCTGTTTGACATAGCTCCCAGTCAACTTAGGTTTTAGCTATGAGATCGAAATAGCTAGCGGTCAAATCGTCGATGTCTCAATGAGGTTATTCGAGGTTGCAAACTAGAGATAGAAGGTCAATCTTTCGACTATGATTGATTATCGTTCTGACACGGAAGTTTTGATGTGATTGTAGGAATGGACTGGTTTTCAGGCACAAGGCCGAGATTGTTTGCCATGAGAAGGTAGTTAGGATTCCACTACCAAACGGCAAAATACTTAGATCCTTAGAGAAATGGCTAGAAGAGGTGTGAGACATTATAGAGTGATAAATGTAACAAGAGCAGGTAAATGAAGGACATAGTTTTTGTTAGAAACATTTCTAGGGTATTTCCTGACTACCTATCAGGATTACCCCCATCCTGAGAAATTGAATTTCATATCGACTTAATCCCTGAATTTATGCCGATCGGCAAAGTCCACCTATCGCTTTGACGCCCTCTGAAAGGAGGAGTTGTCGAGTCAACTTCAAAAGAACTCTAGACAAGGGTTTCATTCAACCAAGTATCGCTCTTAGGGAGCAACAGGATATTATTTCGTTTAGAAATAGGATGTTCTTTTGGATGTGTTATTGACTATATAGAGTGGAATAAGCTGGGGGGGGGGACCCCAAATTTTTCAATAAACGTTATCTCCTCCCAGAATAGACGACCTAATGCTCGATAACTAAAAAGGATCATAATATTTCTCTAAGATAGACCTTCGGTCCGGATATCATCAGCTGAGAGTGCACGAGGATGACATTCCAAAGACTGCATATAGAACTTGATATGGACATTTCAAGTTCACAGTAATGCCCTTTGGTCTGATGAATGCACCAATAGTATTCATAGACTTGATGAATGAGTTATGTAGACCCATACCTAACAAGTTTGTATAGTATTCATGACAGACATCCTTGATCTACTATAAGACTAAGGAAGAGGATGAGATGCGCCTAGGGTTAATCTTAGAACTGCTCAAGAAGGAGAAACTGTAAGTAAAATTCTCTAAGTGTGAATTCTGGTTACAAGAAGTGCATTTTCTTAGGCATGTGATTAACGGTGATGGCTTACATGTAGACTCCAGCAAGATTGAGGCTGTTACGAATTGGAAAGCCTATAGTAAATCCATCAGTGGTTCGTTATTCTTAGTGATAAGCAGGATACTTATCGTCGATTCATGAGAACTTCTCCAAGGATAAGAAAAAACCCTTACCATTTTGAACAGAAAACACAAAGTTGTACGTTTAAGGTAAAAAACAGAGAGGGCTTTCAGACCTTAAGGATAAGCTCTATTAATGCACCTGTTCTAGCACTCCTAATGGATTAAGAATTTTTTGGTATACTACGATGCTTCAGGATTAGACTAGGTATTTTGTGTATTGATGCAAAGAAGAAAGGTATAGCATAGCTCGACAGTTGGAAAATCCGTGAGAAGAATTACACCACCCATGATTTGGAATTAGGAGCAGTAGTATTTTCCCTTAAGATATAGAGACATTATTATATGGGACAAAAAGCGTCATATACATCGATCACAAGAGTCTCCAACATATTTTCAATCAGAAAGAGCTGAACATGCGTCAACGTCATTGGATAGAACTATTCAGCGACTATGACTGCGAGATTCACTATCATCCTGGTAAGGCAAACGTAGTAGCCGATGCACTAAGTCAAAAGGAGAGATTTTAAGCTAATAAAAATTAGAGGTAATGGAACTATGGTCCTTTCAGTCGAGTATCAAGGATAAGATACTAGTGGCTCAGAATGAATCATGTGATGCTGTCAATACCAGCAAAAATGCTATAAGGGCTAGTCGATCAGTTGGAACGTAGGAGTAATGGAGCCTTATATTATCTAGATTGAATATGGGTCCCTTTGACGGGCAATGTGAGAACCCTAATAATGGATGAAGCTCATAAGTCTAAATACTCAGTACACCCACGAACAGATAAGATGTACTATGACCTTAAGGATATATATTGGTGGTCAGGAATGAAGAAAGACATAGCCCTGTATGCTGATTTCCTACCTATTCGTGAGGACTATAAGATGGATATGCTAGCTAGACTCTACCTCAATGAAATCATTGCAAGGCATGGAGTGCCAATTTCAATCATATTCGACCGTAATAGTAAAAAAACCCCCCCCCCTTTAAAAATTTTACTCACTTTACATCAAGTTTTGGTGTTAATGCAGAAGAACTAGGAACAACTTGAATAAGTACGGCTTACCATCCACAATGATGGTTAAGCGAGAGTACCATTCAAAAAACCCTTGAAGACATGCTCAGGGCATGCGTCATGTACTTCAGAGGAAGTTGGAAGTTCATCTTTTATTGGTTGAATTCTCTTACAACAATAGTTACCATTCTAGTGTGAGATGATGCAACCGTTGGAAGAATTTATTTGAGAAAGTAGTCGTTCACCAATCTTATAGGAAGGAAGTAGGAGAAGGACAATTATAGGACCAAAAATTGTGCAAGAAAACCCCTGAGAAGATCTCACAAATCAAGGATAATGCTTATGGCCTGCAACTGAGATCTTTAAAAGAGGCATATGCTGACCAACGTAAGAAATCCCTTAAAAATTCATTGCTAGGTATATGTCTTACTCAAAGTGTGCCTTAGAAAAGGTGCGGTTCTCTTTGGGGAAGAAGGGCAAGCTAGCACCTATATACGTTGGACCATTTGAGATCACTGAGAGGATCGGTCTCGTAGCCTATAGACTAAGACTACCTCAAGAGCTAAATGGTGTTCATGACATGTTTCATGTGTCAAACTTCAAAAAGTGTTTGGCTGATCCAACATTACAAATACCTTTAGATGACATCCAAGTTGATGCTAAGTTAAAATTTATAGAAGAACTAGTAGAAATCCTAGAGCGTGAATTCAAAAAGCTAAAGCAGAGTAGAATTGCCATCGTCAAGGTTCGATGGAATTTGAAATGAGGACCTGAGTTCACTTGAGAACGTGAGGATGTTAAATATTAATATAAGTATTTAACGAGAGTTATGTTAGTCATTAAATAGTTTAAAGACTAATATATGGGATTTATGGGATAAATGTAACCCTTGCGGATTTTCTAGTTCCACAATGTCCAATTTTAGTCCTTTGACTTTTTGACTTTTACGGTTTCCGTCGGGTCAGTTACCGTGTTGATGGTAATCAATCTACATTTTCTTGGTCAATAAATCTTTTATTTCTTACATTAAACCTTTTTAGAGGTTTACAATCTTAATTGATTCATTTCAGAGAGGTTTGTCCGCAAACGGCTTAAAATGTCAAATAACGCGTTCCAACACGTCTAAAATTTTCAATACAAAATCTAAGGCAATTTAACTATAAAACATGTCATGCGAATAGTCTAAATTCATGTAAAAGTGATTTTAAGGTCAATAAAATACTAAGAAACTTCGGGTCACATTTTAGAATCACGAATAATGAGTATTAAGGAAACCTGACACAAAACAAAGCAACCGAGACCCTCCTTGGATCCAAATCCGGTCGAACACCCCTTGGGGGACAACAAGGTAAAAATCTAGGAACTATGTCTAGTCCTTTGCTAGATATTATTCCTTTTGCACACACTTTCATTTGAAAACACATAAAACATAAAATTCTTTCTCTCTTCTCCTCCTTGTGGCATCCGAAAATAAACACACACAATCCATAGATTTTCCAACTTTGATAAAAACATGAAGATCTAAGCATACCGAGTTGATTTCGTGCGATCTCGTCTTCAAAACCCTCTTTTGTAAGTTTTTAAATTTCAATTTAACTTGTACTTTTGTATATAAAATGATGCATAGATGTT
>BQNB010030660.1:2454-54674 GCA_026074375.1 Tanacetum coccineum | reverse complement strand
ATGAACGTCTACTTTCATGTAGATTAATTCCAAGAGTAAACTCCAATATTCATTTATGTGACATCTTTAATAGAGCTAAGAAGACCTATCGTAATAAACTCTTATTCGACAAGAAAACTCCAACGAAGTCGATCATATTTGATAATGTTATTTCTAGTTCTTTTTATTGGTGTAAGTATAGATGTAAAGCCTCGTTTGGTTGGAACAAATGGCTAAAAAATCATTCTCTTATTACTTTGTAATCTAGCTCCTTGTTAGTTGTGTGGAATAAAATCGCCGTTCAAAAAAAAAAATTAATAACCTAAGCTATGTTTTAATACTGTTACAGCCCTTATGAGATTTTTTTAAAACGGTGGCGGGCTGACATTCTCAATCCTTTTTCCCTTGTATGTTATTCTTTAGAATTTTATGACGGTTTTTGTCTATTGATTGTATGCTTGTATGTCTTATGTTCTATAAATTTCTTGTCCTTGTTATTACACTCTTTCATATGCACATGTTTCTTGAGCAGTCTCTCTATTTCCGGTGTTTATATTACACCTCTCAGTGCCCCACTGTGGCTATGTTATGATTTATAAACCAATGTTTGCAATATTTGGAGTAATACTATGGAACAACACCGAATTTTGGCTTAGGCACATATTCTGTTTAGGTTGTAAAAAAATAAGACGGATTTGTTTGGCAATCTTTTCGTAACACTGCGTTACGAAGTTGGTCTAGGAAAGGTATACCTTTGCGTAACGAAAGTTGGTCTAGTAAAGGTATACTTTTGGCAATGTTATCTAGTGTGGAGATGCTACTATGGTAGTTGTGGTGTCAATCCTTTATCATGTATTAGATAGGTTTTTTACACCACATAGTCATTGTAATTTCTCAAAATGTAGTCACTTGTAAAAAAAAAATACTTAAACCACTCATATGACACATCATCACCATGTCAACACTAAAACATATCCATGTCAGCGTCATTTTCATTCTTGGCATTTTTGCATCCTACTGTTACATCATTTTTAACACAGTTCTAACAACCATATATGATCACCTTTTAATTTTGTGAGCTCAGCGAGATAACAAAGTTATAATCTTTTAATTACTTTGATGTATTTGTAAGTTTTAGTATGTGCCTTTATGCATCATTTAATTTGGTATAATACAAATTTTGATTTGTTATTCATATTAGTTTTTATTGTTGTTTGGCACAGGTACCCAAAAACTTAAATGTATTCATAAATCTTCAAGGTATCCACAACCAAAAAAAGTGAAACTTAACATTATCATACCAAAATTTAAAAATGAAACAAAATCACAAACGATTTTGGATGGAAGAAACACAAACAACTTATAAAAATAAAGTTTTACACACAACCCTCATAAATCTACAGACATAGATTTTACATATGGAAAAATAAAAAATGTGTGCAAAATCAAAGCTCCTTTCACTACAAGAAAAAGTAGAACAGGTGACCAAGTTTTCCCGGGCGACAAAAGCTCACTAAACGACAAAAGTTCGTCTGACATGGCACCAATTCTGATAGACTTTTTAGTCAAAGTTTGGTTAGAGTTTCCCGGGCGACGATTAGTTGGCTAAAATTTGACTAAAAAACTCAAGGAAAATCTTGGCGGCATTTTTTCCCACTTACTTTCCCGGGCGACATGTCGCCCAGGAAGAGTTTTATAAAAAAAATTAAATCGCTTGAATGTTTAAGCCTGGTAGTTAGTGTTAATTAACGTTGGTTATTTTTTCCCGGGCGACACGGGAAACTTTTTTATAAAAATTCAACAAAAAAATTGTAACGAAACTCCTGGCGGCAATTTTTCCCGCT
This sequence comes from Tanacetum coccineum, assembly GCA_026074375.1. NCBI lineage: Eukaryota > Viridiplantae > Streptophyta > Magnoliopsida > Asterales > Asteraceae > Tanacetum > Tanacetum coccineum. Next base: position 52,851 of record BQNB010030660.1, on the reverse strand, counting down.
CACGTTTCCTGGGCGACATGTCGCCCGGGATTATGTATTTTATTAAAAAAATTAATTATGCTTATAAATCATTATTATTTATAAAATATATTTTATAATTATATATTTTATAAATAATAATTTATAAAGATACTTATAAAATATATAATTCCCGCCTAAGAATTCCCGCCTAGAATTCCCGCCTAAATTTCCCGCCTAAACTTCCCGCCTAAAAATTATGAGGATATTAACTATAAATATGATACTTATATACATAACCACCACCACCAACTCTTATCCTTACAAATGGAGTCGTATGAATCTTTATGTGTCGATGTGAAGGTGGAGATGTAGTGTTGAGACAATCACATAAACCACACAGCTTTGGTAAACTTTACTATGCGTGTCATCGTTCAAAGGTAAACAATAAGAACCTTCTTTATTTATGCAATATATAAATAATTTGTTTTTTAAATGACATTCCTTATGATTTTTTATCATTTAACAGCCTTCACAAAAAATCATGGATGTGAATATTTTAATTGGAAGGATGAGATCACTTTTGGAAACGCAAGTTCTTTTTCAGGACCGACAACACCTTCAAATTCTTCTTCGCGTGCAAGTTCTTCTTCAGGATCCTCTAGAGCTGCACTTAGTCGTGGAAACACAGAGTGCTCAAACTGCAAGCTCTTAACTATGAAGATAAAGATACTAGAGGCAAGACTAGCCATGGATAAGAATCCTGATGACCATCCGTGTGAGTCAGCTGCAATACTTCATGAGCTTTTAAATGAAATGGAAAACCTTCGTGTGGAGTAGTAGTTAGTGTATTTGGTTGAATGTGCTAGAATAAAGGAGATTGAGGGGATGCTCACGTTTCCATGTTTTCACCATTTTAGGATGTAGTGGTTTATGTTTTTGTCATGTTTTTTTTAATAAGAGTTCTTATGTTTATGGATATACAGAAAATTGCTCCACAACCATCTCTCAATTCTATCTCGACATGCCAATGAACACACCTTAAAAACGTAGATAAACACACATACACATAAAGGGTATTTGATTATATAAGTCTCAGATACATGAAAATACAAATGCATAAACCATTTATTATAATGCATTCAATACAAATGCCAATGGTGCAAACATGAACACACCTTAAAAACGCAGATAACACACATACACTTAATGTGTTGACATACATATTTTTATTCAAGAACACATAATACTGGGTCCTTAAAAGGGCACATTCCCCTTCAACTTTTCAATGAAAAGCATCTTCTCATCAGCCCTCTCCTCTACCTCCCTTTCCAGGGCCTGCAACCTTTGAACCATCTCCTCGTCTCTCTGAACTAGCTCTTGTAAGCACTCAATTGACCTGTCCTTAATCACAACCCAACCAGGAGAAGCTTTAAGTTCTTGAGTAAACAATTGATATTCTTCTATGATAGCGCGTAACTTCACACTCACATTATTGATCATGCGTGCCATCCTAAGGTCAGCATCCTTGGCCCTCCAGAAATACAAACTCAAAACATTTGACCAATTATTAGACTGGGCCAAATCTCTCAACTCCGTAATCCTTCTCAAGTTCCACATTGTTTGTTGTATTTTTGTTCTATGCATATGAATACAACTCACAACCCTTATATAGAGTATCTATACACCCCACTTTGAAAGCCACTTACCCACCCTTTAAATATGAGCCATTATCCTACAACATAATCAATTGTACAGACAACTATTTACACAGTATGAAGATATAAAACATTCAATTGTCTAACATGTCTTGTATCTCGACTCGTTCGTGTAACATCTCTTGTATAACGATATAACCTCGACTCATCCGTTGAACATCTAATGTACAACGATAACATATCGACTCATCCATTGAACATCTAATGTACAACGATAACATATCGACTCATCCGTTGCACATCTAATGTGTAACGATAACATATCGACTCATTCGTTGAACATCTAATGTACAAAGATAACATATCGACTCATCCGTTGGACATCTAATGTAACACGATAACATATCGACTCATCCGTTGGACATCTAATGTACAACGATAACATATCGACTCATCCGTTGGACATCTAATGTACAACGATAACATATCGACTCATCCGTTGAACATCTAATGTACAACGATAACATATCGAGTCATCCGTTGAACATCTAATGTACAACGATAACATATCGACTCATCCGTTGAACATCTAATGTACAACGACAACATATCGACTCATCCGTTGAACATCTAATGTACAACGACAACATATCGAGTCATCCATTGAACATCTAATGTACAACGATAACATATCGAGTCATCCGTTGAACATCTAATGTACAACGACAACACATCGACTCATCCGTTAGACATCTAATGTACAACGATAACATATCGACTCATCCGTTGGACATCTAATGTACAACAATAACATATCGAGTCATCCGTTAAACATCTAATGTACAACGATAACATATCGACTCATCCGTTGAACATCTAATGTACAACGATAACATATCGAGTCATCCGTTGCACATCTAATGTGTAACGATAACATATCGACTCATTCGTTGAACATCTAATGTACAAAGATAACATATCGACTCATCCGTTGGACATCTAATGTAACACGATAACATATCGACTCATCCGTTGGACATCTAATGTACAACGATAACATATCGACTCATCCGTTGAACATCTAATGTACAACGATAACATATCGACTCATCCGTTGAACTACAACCCATACTCATTCGACTCGTCCGTTGACGTCTAATGTATTACATTCCATATCGAACTCGGTCCGTTGAACGTCTAATGTATAACCATACCATATCGACTTGTCCGTTGAACGTCTAATGTATAACCATACCATATCGACTCGTCCGTTGAACGTCTAATGTATAACCATACCATATCGAGTCGTCCGTTGAACGTCTAATGTATAACCATACCATATCGACTCGTCCGTTGAACGTCTAATGTATAACCATACCATATCGACTCGTCCGTTGAACGTCTAATGTATAACCATACCATATCGACTCGTCCGTTGAACGTCTAATGTACAACCATAACATATCGACTCATACGTTGAACCTCTAATGTATAACCCTAACATATCGACTCATCCGTTGAACCTCTAATGTATAACCCTAACATATCGACTCGTCCGTTGAACCTCTAATGTATAACCATACCATATCGACTCGTCCGTTGAACGTCTAATGTACAACCATAACATATCGACTCGTCCGAAACGAACCGATTGTAAATAATAATTATATATTTTATAAAAAATAATTGTAAATAATAATTATATATTTTATAAAAAATAATTTTAAATAATAATTATATACGAACCGACCGGAACGAACCGAGAAACCGGACCGACCCAACCGAAACGAACCGATTATATATTTTATAAAAAATAATTGTAAATAATAATTATATATTTTATAAAAATAATTATATACGAACGGACGGAACGAAACCGAGAAGCCGGGATCCGACCCAGCCGAAACGAACCGATTATATATTTTATAAAAAATAATTGTAAATAATAATTATATATTTTATAAAAAATAATTTTAAATAATAATTATATACGAACCGACCGGAACGAACCGAGAAACCGGACCGACCCAGCCGAAACGAACCGATTATATATTTTATAAAAAATAATTGTAAATAATAATTATATATTTTATAAAAAATAATTTTAAATAATAATTATATACGAACCGACCGGAACGAACCGAGAAACCGGACCGACCCAGCCGAAACGAACCGATTATATATTTTATAAAAAATAATTGTAAATAATTATATATTTTATAAAAAATAATTTCTAGATAATAATTATAGACGAACCGACCGAAACGAACCGAGAAAACCGGACCGGACCCTAAGCCGAAACGATCGATTATATATTTTATAAAAAAATAATTGTAAATCAATAATTATATATTTTATAAAAAAAATTTTAATTATTTAAGTATATACGAACCGAGAAACCGGACCGACCCAGCCGAAACGAACCGATTATATATTTTATAAAAAATAATTGTAAATAATAATTATATATTTTATAAAAAATAATTATATACGAGCCGAAACGAACCGATTATATATTTTAATAAAATTTTTAGTAAAAATATAGTTTTGATATATTAAAAAAAATTTTACTAATTTTTTTTTAATATATCAAAACTATATTTTTACTAAAAAGGTTTCCCCGGCGACATGTCGCCCGGGAAACCTTTTTTATATTTGCTGAAAATGCCCTTCAAAATTTTCGTTGTGGTGCCATTTTGCGCTAAACGAAAAAGTTCTTACCTTCCCGGGCGACATGTCGCCCAGGAATATCGCCCTGGAATTATCTGTTATCAAAACCAGATCTAAGTCACATCAGGTATAACACAAAACGAAAAAAAAGAAAAACGAACTGGGCAATTTTAACAGACCACCACCACCTCCCCACAACCACTGAACCCACCACCGGCACTCCCCATCACCACTGAACCACCACCGACACTCCCCACTGCCACTCACACTCGCACACGAGCACACGAACCTCCCTCCTCTCAACAAAAAATCTTTCCTTTACCTCAAAATGATAATTCTTCTACTTCTTTCTAATCCTCTAATTAATTATTGGTGGTGTTTAATTTTTGCAACGATTTGAGGTGAATGGTGGTGATTATGGTTTGATTGGAATTTTGAGCACACGAATTGATGTTTAATTGTGTTAATGTTTTTTGCAGTTAAGAGTGCGGTCTGAGTCCACAGCCTAGCCGAGTCCACAACCGAGCCTAGTCAACAGCCGAGTCGACAACAGCCAAAAAGGTATGTTTATTTTTTTTCTCCTTTTGGTATCCCGGGGGACATGTCGCCGGGGAATGTTTATTGTTTAGAATTTTTTAGTTTATAGTTATTATTAGGTGAATTGCATTGAAATTATGTATGTTTCGTGTTTATACGGATATAGTGGTTATTATTGTTGTTGGAAGTGAATTGAACCGTTTAGGAATGTATTAGGATTTTAGTGACTAAATTCGGAAAATTCCCGTCTGAATTTAATCATCCTATAGAAAACCCGTCCGAAATTAATTTCGGAAAGTCCCTTGTTTGGGACTGCTTTTTGAATGTTTTGTCTCATTTAGGATATGAATGCGTATAATTGGTTTACTATTTGAGATGATTTTGACAGTGTTTCTCCTTTACTCATACGAATATGTCTTTAATCACATATTTGGGGAGTTGAGGGGAAATGCTGCCAAAATTTTCTCAAATAGTAAATACGGTTTACCACGCATTCATATATGAGACGATTCATTCAAAGAGTGGGTTAGGATTGCTTTCCATAGCTGCACTAAGTGAACAAAACATCTCGTATTCCTCGTTTGAATGTGTTTAATTAAGTTGCATATAATAACTAATTGTATCGTTAAAACGCTATTTTTGGTAATTTGATAAGGTTTGAACACTTTTTAAGGTATTGAATAAAAGCATTTTATACTGGTCTTACAAAATTTGTCGATGATTGCAAGCCGTTAGTGAATAGTGCCGGGAATATAAAATGTCCATGCAAGTCTTGTCGAACAGTATTGTGGGTATCCATAAAAAACCTTCCAAAACACATTACGAGATATGGGTGGGACCCAGGTTATAAAACATGGGTTCACCACGGTGAACCGGATCTTCCTCCGCTACCGCCAGTAATAGATAACACAAGACAACCATCAGTGAGTGGACATTAGCGTTACTTATGATCTTAGCTCTTTTTTCCTCGGCTAATAAATGACAAAATGAGCAATTCACGAAGATTATGGTGAGCCAAGTATATGTAACCGACTCAAGCTAAAATGTAACGAGTTTTGAAGAGTTATATGCCAGTGCCAACGAGGCTATACCCGGTTGTGGACTATGTGACGCGGATTAGACTTATGGCAAGTTTACCTTTTTAAGGTTAAAGGTAAAATTGACTGATTTATATTCAATGAAATACTAGAGTTTTTCCAACATGTATTTCCTATCACGAAAGGATACAAGCTCCCACCGTCATACTATGCAATAAAGAAGACATTTAAAACGATCGGGTTAGGGTACGAGTCGATACATGCTTGTGTAAACGATTGCTTCTTATTTCGGGGCGACAATAACAAAGATTTGCATTTCTGTCCGGTGTGTAAAACGAGTAGATGGAAAGACAGTAACACACCGGGGAAGAAAGTTCCTAAGAAGGTGTTGCGTTACTTTCCGATCATTCCTAGACTACAACGTTTGTACAAGTCTAGTCACACTGCAAAGGAAATGACTTGGCATGCTACTGGAAAGTGTACGGAGCCCGGTAAGATGCAACACCCGGTTGATGGTAGAGCATGGAAGAACTTTGACACCAAGTATCCTAATTTTGCAAAAGAACCAAGAAATGTTCGATTAGGGTTGGCTGCTGATGGTTTTAATCCGTTCGGCAACCTTAGTCAGGCTTACAGCATGTGGCCGGTGATATTGACAACATACAATCTGCCTCCGTGGTTATGTATGAAAGAGAGTTCTTTTATGTTGACATTGTTAATTCCTGGCCCTAAATCTCCGGGCAAGGACATTGATGTTTACTTGAGGCCTTTGATTGATGACTTAAAGGTTTTATGGGCATTGAAAGGTGTCGAGACTATAGACGTTGCTACATGGACAATAAAAAAAATAAAAACCAAATAAAATAAAAAAAGAACAGAAAACTAAAGGCCAAAAGTTCAATATGAGAGCGATGGTTTTATGGACCATCAATGATTTTCCTGCTCGAAGTAGTTTGTCTGGGTGGAGTGGGCAAGGTTACAAGGCATGCCCTACATGTAATGAAGACACTCCATCTGTACGTGTGTTAGGCAAAACAGCTTATGTTGGCCACAGAAGATTCTTAAAAAAAAAAATAAAAGCCATAAATGGATGAGGTCACTGAATTCATGGTGAGTTAGAAGGCGGAGAATCCTCCTAGAAATATCGGAAGGGATCAAATCCAGGCTCAACTTGCTAGATTGCCCACGCGTGTGAAGGGTAAACATCCGAGTTATGGGGGTGTGAAGATAAAACACAATGTTCTTGTCGAGCTGAACTGGACTAAACGATCTATTTTTTACGAGCTTGAGTATTGGTCTTTTCTTACACTAAAACACAATTTAGACATCATGCATATCGAAAAAAATGTGTTGGAGGCCATCTTGAACACTTTGTTAATGAATGACAAATCTAAAGACACCGCTAAGGCAAGACAAGACTTGAAAAAAGTTGGCTTCGAAGTTGCTTGGGCTTGGCCAAACAAAACGGGAAGTGCTCGAAGCCTCAGGCTGTGTATTCTTTCTCACCAGAGAACAGAAAAAGTTTTGTCAGTTCATCAAAGGAGTTAAACTACCAGATGGGTTCGGATCCAACTTCAAGCACCAAAGATAGACCGATAATGATACCAATATAACGGGCTTGAAGTCTCATGACTGTCATATAATGATGCAACGTTTACTTCCTTACGGACTTCAGCAATACTTGCCCGATGAGGTTGCAAAACCAATAATCGAGCTATGTTCATTCTTTAAGCAAATCTGCTCTGCAACTTTGATGGAGGATGACATGTTGAAAGCTCAGAGCAAGGTGGTCGATATTCTGTGCAATCTCGAGCTCATATATCCTCCTGCTTTCTTTGACATTATGATTCACTTGGTTATCCATTTACCTCTAGAGGCTCTTGAAGGCGGGCCTATTCGCCCCCGGTGGATGTTTCCATTTGAAAGATTCATGAAAAAGCTAAAAGGTTATGTACGAAATAAAGCTAAGCCGGAAGGTTCGATTGCGGAGGGTTATGTTGCAGAAGAAGCATTGACTTTCAGTTCTCATTATTTTCGGGATGTTACTACGAAATTTAATCGTCCCGACCGTAATGTGGACCCCACCCCAACATGTCAGTTTCAGGTGTTTCGATCACTATGTAAATCGATTGGTTTACGGTCGGTTATTCGGTTTGATGCCTAAGAGTTGAAGAAAGTGATATGGTATGTACTTCACAACAGTCCTGAAATCGACACGTACCGGTCCCAGTTCAAGAGGTACGCATTTTTATTTTGAAACTTCTTTTTCTTAACTTATCTTTTCGACGACTTATTCTATACCGCCCCCCCCCTGAAGTTTTTAGAAATTCCTAACAAAGACATGAAAGAAGAATTCCCCAACTGGTTTGGGTCGCAGGTAAAATTAGACTTATTTTGTGTAGTTACTAAAAAAAAAAAAAATAAAATGTAAAAAATAACGATATCATATTTTGTGTTCTCTATCTAATCCTATCTTCTTCATAGATACGTCAACGTCACGTAGACAATGACCCAGGTGTTAGTGCAACCAGCGAGTTATTCGCTTTGGCTTGTGGACCAACACCGACTCCAATCTCAGTCAACTCTTGCGTAGTCAACGGTGTTAGGTTTGTCGTGCACAACCGCGATGAACGTCGCACAACTCAAAACAGCGGCATTTGTTCGCCTGGTGGGAATGACGGAGAATATGTACCTTTGGTCTACTTCATGAATCCTTGAGTTTTCGTATTTGTCGTTCAAAGTTGTGTTGTCGGTTAGTGGTTTGACACTAGCGAAGGACGTAAAGTCAAACATCTTGTCCTTAGAAACAACATGACACAAATCTTGACAAAAGGTGAGGCGTTTAAAGATGATCAATACATTCTGCGCAACCAAGTCAATACAATGATTTACCTTGACAGATATGGCCAAGACGACCACCCCACTGGAAGGTGTCGTGCATGGAATCATAAAAAGTTTTCAGACGGGGGTGTCATCGTGGTAGGAGGAAGATCCTGATGTTATACATTTTGACAACTCATCTGATCTCCCACTTTCTACTAGTTTGAATGACTTGGATAATGCGACCTTGCATATAGATGGTCAATCAACAGAGATTGACGCACCGCCAGATATCATTGATCTTGACGAAGACGATGATATTATTGATGATGAAGATGCCCTTCCTCATGATTTAGCAGATTCTGATGATGAAGACCTCGTTAATGTTGATGATGATGATGGTGTAGAAGTTGTTTATTCTAGTGAAGAGAAGATTGTTCTTGAGTTGTAAACTTGCAAAAGGTCACTTATCTATTTTAATAAAGAACGAATTATTGGGGATTGTTTAATGTGTATTATTTTTTTGTATTTGTATGTATTTGAGTTGTGTGCATGCTTTAATTATTTTGTTCATAAATTTCTATATTTTATCCTAATTGTACTTGTACAGATGTCAGCGGATGTTGCACGGGGCCACGGCGTGAGGTGGCGGTGATGAATCGTCCCCTTCACACCAAATACTACCGGTGCGGGGGTAGGCTTCGCTAACGAGGTAAGATTTCTGGATTATTGTAATACAAGCCTAAATTTGATACATTGAATTTGCTTGCCTTGAATTTTTATGACTTTATCACTCACTTGTTTGCAGGCCAAAGGCACTCGTAAAGCCAATTTGGGTGGAAAGGAAAGGGCCGACTACATACCGACAGGAGACCCGGATACTTTGGGTTAAAGGAAGATCCCGATGATAAAGGCCCCGTCCCAGATCGGTTTGAGTGGGAGACAAAAAAGACCATGATGCCTCTTGGTGCACGATCTCATTGGGTCCTAAAATACCTTGGAGCTTATCAGGGAGATGCTTTGTACTACCACTTGGCAGAAGGTCCGGCACGGAGCGGAAGGCGGCGATCGTGGACCAAAATTGGGGTCAGGTATTTCTATCCTTTTATGTGTATGTCAATTTTCGTGTTCATTTATTTAATTAAGGTATATTTATTCTAAATTCGTTTATTTATTTATATCATATAAATATATAAAACAAATTTAGATAATGAATTATATCTCTAACTATGTCTTTGTTTTGTTGTATATGATTGCAGACGCAGTTTGACTTGAAGCCTCATATGCAATCCCAGCGCTGGACAGATATCAATGCGGGCATCCAGCAGCATTTGCAAAAGTTGTACAATACCAACAAGGCTTCCCTCAAGGCAGCGCATTGGGTTATAAACCCCGAGACCGGGACGTACGACGTGGAGAGCATCAGGCAGCGACGTCCCGAGAACATTACCCCGGCAGATTGGGATGCCCAGCTTGCCTTTTGGAATGATCCCAGGAACCAAGCCCGAGCCGCTCAAAATCGCCAAAACCGGGCAAAGAGCACGGTCGTATGCCGGCAGGGATCCCGGTCACTTGCTCGCCTTCGAGATCAGATGGTAATAAACATTATAATTATTTTACATACACATATACATATATATCTGATTATACGCTTTGGTGTGTTGTGATTTATCATTTTTAATTTGTTTCATCTTATATACGTTTGTATGTACAGATGGAGAGCTCATCCACTCGAGAGTACCCGTCGCTGATCGACACCTTCTTCTTGACACACACTGTTGGCGGGGTATTCGTGCGGGATGAGGACCAAGCTCTATATGTATGTTTTGTTTCAAAACACGCACTTTAATGATTTGTCGAGAAATAATGTAGCAACACGACTAATACATTAATTATCTTGTGTTTTTGTCACTACATAGGATGAGATGTTGAGTCTGCAGCGTCTAGGCTCCAACACCGAGACGGGTGTGCCCTACACTGAAGAAGAGATCATGGCCATCGTTCGAAAGGGCAAGCAGCGAGGGCACCTTCCCGGTATTGGTAGGGTATTGTTGGGATGCGCCACGGGTGGATGTCCTCCCCCGCCTCAATCCACTGTCGACCCCGTCGATGTTGAAAACCTCAAAAAGAGTAACAAGAGCCTAACCAAACAGGTGATGATGATGATGAGGCTTTTTAGGAGTGACAACAAGTTTTCACAGATGCTTGACCAGTTTGAGTCATCACCTAAGTTTGGGGGTCCCAGCGGGGGTGGCGGGTGCGGGGATGATGAGCCGGGCGGCGATGAGGACGACGACGAGGATGAGGAGGATGGCGAGTTAGAGATGTTATATATATGGGTTAGTATGCTATTTTTTTCTTCGACTATATATTGGCGACCCTTATGTAAGCATTTGTTTCCCCGTACATGTACGTTATCTAGTTGATTATTGACTTGTATCTTGCGGATAATGCAAGGTTTGTGACTAGGAAGCACCATTTTGTAACTATATTGTGTTTATTAGGATTTTGGACGATTTAGCTTTATTAGATCAAATGAGTTGATCCGTTATATTGTATTGTGTTTTGGTACAAGTTGTGATGTATTTGGATAAATTCTATCTTGTGTTATACAGGTTTGATGTTTGGTAGATTTTTTCCGGAAAAATTCAGGAAAAAATCTGAAAATTTGCCTGCTGTGCAGGCTGTATTAAAAAAAATTGCATACCTATCCCAGGCGACATGTCGCTCGGGAAAGTCGAATCAAAAAATAATTAAAAATGAATCCCGGGCGTTACTCTGCAATAAACGGCAAATAACGTTATTGATTGTTGACAAGTCAACGTATATAAAACTTTTCCCGAGCGACATGTCGCCCAGGATAACTCAGAATTAATTAATTAATCTATCTTAATCGTTAATTATTTTTTTATAAATACACTTTCCCATGAAAATAATCCACCGTGACATTTATAGTTTGACTGAAACATTGCGGGCCCCACCAAAGTCGCTCGGGAAAGTCGCCCGGGAACGAATCCCTGGCGAGCTTTCCCCATCAACGTATCCCGGGCGACATGTCGCTCGGGATGAGTTTCCCCAGCGACAAGTCGCTCGGGAAAGACGGGAAATGTCGCTGGGGATTTAATAGTATCATTTTTTCCTCAAAAAGTGTGATTAGTATACCTGTGATAGTTTGATTTTATCTTGCATCTACATGTTTTGTGTTTAGAGTACAATATAGAAGAACTCATAATACAAATTCCCCCAACAAATCTACTACCTATATATAGACATTAACAATCACGGACCACAGAACCTTATTCCCACACGAACCAAAACCAAAGTCAACCACGAACCAAAACCCGAACAGCACTCGAACGAAACCAAAACTTTGAGTACGTACACAAAAAGAAACCCGAACAAGATGTTGCCAACGTGAACCCAACTTGGTTCGGCTACTCTCCGACACTCGTGTATATGTAGACCGGTTTTGTTTTTGGTGTGAAACTTGTTTGTGATTTGTTTTGAAAGATTGTGAAAGGTGTATAAGAAGATGCAGTTATATGGTATTCTCTGCCAACCAACACATCGATATAAATGGGATTGTGGAGAAGATAAGTATGACTGAGTAGTCATTTTGACCAAGAGATTTCAAATGAGAATATCATGCGTACATTATTTACTCTTAAATCTCATGTACTTATTTTGTTGTATTATGCATGACAACTAGTATTCTAAGTATTTTTTTAACATATAGTCCATATACGTATTGACTTAGGCTACTTTTTGTGCTTGATATTTTAATATCAGTGTATTATATATTATAGCTTTAATTTAGGGTATTATACCCACGATCACTAGATTTTGTGCTAGGCCTCATCCCATCCTATTTCTACACATATAAATAGATGACAAGGTCTCCAGGTATAACTAAGACTTTCACACACTCATACATACTTGCATACCTACTTTACATCACAAAAACACATACTTACTCTTACGCCAGAGGTGATTCGCAGGGACACCCCATGCGCCTCACTTAACGTAGTGTTTCTATTTGTGTTGACACAGGTTATCCAAGACTTGGCAATCCTTCAAGCATCTCAAGAAATCTTCGATCTCATCAAAGCCTGGTCATGTCCATATTTGCACAATCAGTTAGCGAATCCAGTAATAGTGAAAAAACATGATGACAGCTAGAGAATGTGCATGGATTTCAAAGACCTGAACAAGGCATGCCCTAAAGACGGTTATCCGCTACCATAAATAGACTGGAAGGTGGAATCCCTCTGCGGATAACCCTTCAAGTGCTTTCTAGATGCATATAAAGGGTATCATCAAATAAAATTGGCCAAGGAGGATGAAGAGAAAACAACGTTCATTACAAGCTAAGGAGTATTCTGTTATTCTAAAATGCCTTTCGGCTTAAAGAATGCCGGAGCAACTTACCAGCGTTTGGTAGATAAGGCATTTCAAAAGCAAATTGACAGAAACTTAGAAGTATATGTGGACGACTTGGTGATCAAAAGTCACATGGAGCATGAAATAATAAGAGACATGGAGGAGACATTCAAAACCCTGAAGGAAATAAACATGACGCTAAACCCAAAGAAATGCTCCTTCGAAATAAAGGAGGGCACGTTCATGGGATACAAAGTGAATACCGAGGGAATAATGGTATGTCCGGACAAGGTAGGAGCTGTTTTAAACCTGTCATACCCAAAGTGTCTAAAAGATATACAAAAGCTTAATGGAAAGCTAGCAAGCCTAAACAGATTCCTTTCTAAATCAGTAGAAAAGTCACTGCCATTCTTCAAAACTCTAAAGAAGTGCACAAAGAAGAGTGATTTCCAATGGACTGCAGAAGCTAAGGTTGCGTTCAAAGAAATGAAAAATTAATCGTATAACTCCCAACATTGACCACACCAATAGAGAACGAAGAGTTGATTGTGTACCTTGCGGCTGCGCGGGAGGCCGTAATTGCAGTTTTTATGACGAAAAGAGAGGCAAAGTAACTGCCAATCTACTTTGTTAGCCACGCCCTACAAGGTCCAGAAATAAATTACACGTCAATGGAAAAATTGGTGCTAGCTTTAGTACATGCAAGCAAACGGCTAAAAAGATACTTCTAGGCTCACACAATCATTGTCATCGTGGACCAACCAATCAAGCAGATACTGTCAAGACCAGAGGTCGCAGGAAGGCTGCAGAAATAGAGTATTAAGCTAGGAGAATATGACATATAATACAAACCAAGAACATCAGTCAAGAGACAAATCTTGGCGGATTTCATAGTAGAACGTCCGGAAGACGACTCTCTAGACACGCCCATGGAAGCAAAAGAAGAACTTTCAGACCCTTGGACGCTATTCACGAACGGATCATCCTGCGTAGATGGTTCCGGAGCTGGTCTCATACTTACAAATCCAGAAGGAGCAGAATTCACTTACGCTCTGAGATTCAGGTTCAACGCAACCAATAACGAGGCTGAATATGAAGCTTTAATGGCCAGTTTAAGAATCGCAGAACAAGTGGGTGTAAAAAATCTCCAAGCAAATGTGGACTCCCGTTTAGTGGCTAATCAGGTAAACGGATCCTACATAGCCAAAGAGCCTGAAATGATATAGTATTTAGATAAACGCTCTCTAGCAGTTTCAAAAAAATTTCAATCAAGCAGATACCCAGAAGTGAAAACAAAAAAGTTGACGCTCTAAGCAAAATTGCATCCACCAGCTTTGCCCATTTAACTAAACAAGTCCTAATCGAAAAACTTAAAGAAAAGTCTATAAATAGCAGTTTTAGAGGAAGAGGGAGATACATGGATGACCCCAATTTATAATTACCTCACGGAAGAAACGCTCCCCGCGGAAAAGGAAAAGGCAAGAGCTGAACGATGAAAATCAGGAAGGTACACTGTAATCAACGGAGTCCTATACAAGAAATCTTATCTTGGACCATGGTTGCGATGCGTAGGGCCATTACAAGCAAATTACGTCTTAAGAGAAATTCATAAGGGATCTTGCAGCATGCACGTCGAAACAAGATCTGTAGTAGCAAAAGCCATACGGATAGGATACTATTGGCCAACAATGCATGCGGATGCAAGAAAATTAATAAGGGCATGTCAAGATTGCTAGGTTCACCGCCCCGTACCACCAAACCCGTGGCAAAAATTGACTCCCATCATGTCCCCGTGCCGTTATACAAATGGGGAATAGCCGGACCCTTCCCGGAGGGACCTGGAAAAGTCAAATTCCTAATAGTGGCAATGGACTACTTTACGAAATGGATCAAAGCAAAGCATGTCGCAACAATAAATGGTAATCAGGTCAAAAAATTCGTATGGGACAACATAGTCTACAGGTTCGGTCTTCCGGGGGAAATAATATCTGACAACAGAAAGCAATTCAGAGACAACCCATTTAAAGACTGGTGCAAAAAGTTATGCATCCGCCAATGCTTTGCTACCGTCAAGCATCCACAAGCCAATTGCTTAGTAGAAAGAGAAAACAGAAGTTTAGAAGAGGGAATAAAGGCACGACTAGAAGTAAGGAGCAAGGATTGGATTAAGGAACTTCCACATGTCCTATTGGCGCACCGCACCATGATCAAGTCAAGTAATGGAGATACGCCATTCTCACTCATGTACAAAACAAAAGCAGTAATTCCAGCTAAAATTAGCATGCCTGCCATGAGGACAATGGAGGTATACATGGTTCAGAATGATGAAGCCTTGAAAATCAACATTGATCTTTTGGAAGAAAGAAGAGAGCAAGCGGTAATCCGCGAAGCAAGAGCAAGGCAAAAATGGAAAAATATTACAACTCTAAAGTCCGCAACACAAGCTTCAAACCTAGGGATTATATGTATAAAAGCAATGAGGCCAGCCATGCAAAAGAGAGCGAGAAGCTTAGTCCTAAGTGGGAAGGACCATATAAAGTAACGGAAGTACTAGGCAACGGAGTTGATAACGCCTTAATTATACATGTTTTCGGTGACGTATTTATATATATTTGATCATTTCTCGTGAACTTTCGGTACTTAATCAAGTATATTTGCTATTACAGGTTCATGATATGTTTCGTGGAAGAAAAAGGAAGAAAACATGAAGAATTGAAGCTTAGACGAAGAAATAACTCAAGTTAATGATCTCTCGACACCTGTTCACTGTTTTGGTCATAACTCGGTCATACGAACTCCGTTTTAGTTGATTCAGGTGGCCACGCGAAGAGAATTTAATTTTCTACAACCATAAAAAAGGCTAAGTGCTGAAAACGCCCCAAAATGCGGCGGTTTTACCAAAAGTGTGACGCACTTCTTAATGAATTTAAGAGGATTAATGGCATTAAGTGTGGACAACATTAACTCCCTAAGTGCTGCGCATAAATAAGTTTATGCGCAGTACTTTTGCCCATTTTTACCCTATAAATATAGCCCCTAATCACCTCATTCCATATCTCTTACATACACAGCTCCACAACACCTTAGAAAGGAAGAAATTGGTGATCTTGGCTTGACAAACCAAGGATCCAAACACCCCTTCAAACCACCATCGATCTCTAGCAACCAACCACTATTCTCACACCTCATACATCCGTTTCCATAATCTAACACCCATATACTTAGAGAATCAACCATAATTCTTTAAGTGTTCATCATAAAACCCATTGCCAAATACCCCATTTCCGTCTACCATTGTTGTTGCCGCTGAATTCTAAGGATATTGGTGATATATTCCGGTTGGTTACAGAAATATAGGGAGTAGGCTTGATATTGGAATCATTGGTTGATGTTGGAATTGATTATTTAGTCGTTTAATTGGTTATTCGATCTTTTGTTCTCATACACTTTCATTTACGAATCGTTGGTACATTCTTATTTATATTTATTATGAAATGTTATGATTGGTTGTTATGAATATGAACATGGAGTAGTTGTATTATGTTTGTTTGGGCATTATGTGATCATTAATATGGAGCGTTTGGATATGTGTTTATTGAATTGGTAAAACATGTTTTATACAAGAATATAGGCCGAAAGGATTTGTTGTTATTAATCGATATAATCACTCGTTATATTTAAAGGCCGAAAGGATTTGTAACTTGTGAAATCTTTATTTATAAACACTATCCTAAACACTTCATTGTCTTAGTGATCATTGCCTAAACAAACATACATTAATCATTAGCTTGAATCAATTTTTAACCGCTTTCTTTCTAATATTCAATATATGCAAGATTTGGTTAATTTGATCCGTGATAATCTTATTAACCTTAGCACCTTAATTACAAATTGTGAAAACTTCAATTCCTGTGGAACGACCTGGACTTACCTAAAGCTATACTATACACGAACGGGTATACTTCCCGAGTGTTGTGTTTTTAGTAAAAAATCAGTATTTCTAGTATTATAAATTTAAAGCTTGCAAAACAAACATCAAGTTTTTGGAGCCGCTGCCTGGAATTGTTTAAGTTATTATAGTTTGTTGCTTGTTTTTGGTGCTAAATTGTTTCTTGTTAAGTTGTCTATTGTTTTGCAAATCAAAATTTTCAAACTCGCCGTACCATTTTCTGGCAAACGGAAACCAATTTTTTTTTCCCAGGAAGTACGCCGCACATCCTGTTTGTGTGCCGGTTTTCCTGAAATCCCAGAAAGTTCGTCGTACTTTACCCAAGTACGCCGCACTGTTTGCAAATTTTCCCAAACAGAATCTTATTTCAAAAACCAAAAAACAAAACCCCCAATCTGCTAGTCTTAGGTTCTATAATCATTTGGAATTGTATTTTATCTGATTATATGCCTTGTGTATTTGTAATTATCTAGTTTATCATAATATTCGAAAAAAAAACATAAAAAATCCAGAAAAACCGGCGCACTTTTCCTAAAGTACGCCGTACCAATCCAAAAAAAATCTTTTATTTATTTATCCTTATTTGCTATATATAATTAAATTAATATATATATATATATATATATATATATATATATATATATATATATATATATATATATATATATATAAATCTATAAAAATAAAAAATTATAAAAAATATATGAAAATAATTTACTTTATTTTGAATATTATCCTATTAGTCTTAATTATATATATAAAAATGTCTCTTTGCAAAATGCTTAATGTATGTATAAATCCCCTATCTTACGGAAAACAACTTGTGAATCTAATATATAAATTAAATAAAAATTTAATAACAAGGACTTGTAAATTTAAAATGTTCCGAAAAGAATACATTCGGATCGAATCTTCAACCCAACATTCTTCCGTTAATGACTTTGTCGTTATAAATATACCTGATGATCGGTCTATCTGGGAAAGTGCTAAGATTGTAGCACCAACTCCTAATTATGCCATTATTCAACTCGATGTTGATGACAACTTTGTTACCAATAGTACTCACTTAAATATGATTCGGGAAAATAAATTCGATGGTTATCTGTGGGCCGATCCGCATGACCACATCCGTGAATTTCTCGCAATTTGCAACATGTTCAGATACGGTAAAACGTAGAATGAAGCTGTTAAGCTTTTGATATTTCCTTTTTCCTTGTGCGATAAAGCTAAAATCTAGTTTAACAAACTTAATGAAGAGTCTATAACATCGTGGGAACAAATGAGAAAAGCTTTTATAAACAAATTCTTTCCACCTTCGTTGTTTAACCGTCTTTTACTTGAAATCAGATGTTTCTCTCAACTCGTATGTGAAAGTCTAACCGACGCTTGATTACGACTCATGAGCATGCTTCGAAAATGTCATGGGCACGGTCTGACCAAAGGAGCTATTATTTAAGTATTTTATCATGGTCTAGACGAACCCCACTCAAGGAATCCTGGATGAAATTGCCGGAGGAATCTTCCTCTACAAAAGTCCGAATCAAGCTTTTCAATTTCTTGAGGACAAAGTCCTTTTCGAACTTGATTGGTCCAAAAAACTCCAAATGAAACCCACTCAAAAATCTGTTGTTTTCGCCAATGGAAGTAATAGTAATAATGATAATTCTCGATTAATGGAAAAAGTGGAAGCTCTAACTATAAAAATGGATTCTAAATTTCAGAGCTTAAAAGAGGAGATGCATGAGATGCGTAAGAATTATAATAACTGCGGAGGTGACCACGTTTCTAAGAACGATTACACGCCGATGTGTGAACGTCATGAAGCCAATTACATCTAATCTGAAGGTTATGAAAACCGAAATTCTCATGATCCGCATTCTCACCAATCCCATCATGATCGTAATGATTCTGAGAAATCGCTCAAAGAATTAAACAATGATGTGAGAAATGATCTCGAAGATTTCAAAAGATGTATCCGTAGCATGAGAACTGTTCATTGGAAACTTTTTGCCAGAGACGATGGTAAAACCACCGGTGTTTTACCTAACAAAGAGTCTAAAACCGTCGAAACTCAACCTAAAATAGATCTTGAGAAATCAATCACCAAATTCTTGGATAGTCAAAAAGTTACAAGTATGTTTGTCAAGAACAATGTTAACGCTATCAATTTAATGATGAAGCAAAACAAAAATAATTTCCAAACTAAAATTAAAGACATGGAAAGAAAAATAGATAAGTGGTCGAAGTCTCAAAACCTCTCTTCAAAACAAACCGATAGGACTAACCCTCCTCCTCATCCTCAAGCTCAAACTGAGCACGTGAATGCCGTATTCATCGGGAGTGGAAAATCCGATGATTCTCCGAAAATTCTAAAAGATCCACCACCTCCTATCATCGTTAACAATACAATTCCAAACAATAAACCTATTAAGACATCAAAAAAGAGCTATTACGTGGAAAAAAACAAAAGAATATCCATACCGTGAGTACATTCCAAAAATTCCATACCCTCAAGTTTTAAAAGTGGATCATTCCCACTTGAACCGTATGATTAAGGAATCTTAAATCGAGTTAAGTATAATAATATTAGTAGTAATAGTAAATAATAATAAACCTATATAAAAAAACTAATATATATATATATATATATATATATATATATATATATATATATATATATATATAACAAAAAAATTTGCAATTTGATAAGTTTGATGTGCATGGGCCCGTGTATTTCTTACTTGATTTCTGCATCCAAAAAGAAGTTTCAAACTTTGTGGGTGTGTTCGCTGGAAACTCTGAGATCTTTATACTACAGTCACACTCGGTTACGAGGGGGTTTTAAGGCTTGTTGCATGCGACTAAATGCAAAACCGTTCTTACTTGATTTCTGCATCTAAAAAGAAGTTTTAAACTTTGTGGGTGTGTTCGCTGGAACCCTCATGAGACTATAACTCGTCCACTCGGGATACCGAGGGGTTTAAAGGCTTGTTGCATGCGCTAAATGCAACCGTGGTACCTACGAAAGCGCGCTTTAGTAGAATACACATGCTTGGCATTCCGCTTTGCGTTATATCCTTCATAATTCAACCAAGAACTTAAGAACCCCGGGAAGTACCATTTTCCCTTAATTTTCCCTATTTTCTATATTTATCAGTTCTCACATTGAGGAAAATGTTCAACTTAAGTGTGGAGGGGTAGCAAATAGGAAAAATTAATCATGTCTCTCCATGTTTGCCCTGCAGAAATTTTTAAACTTTCAACTGATATTTTCTGGAAAATTTAAAAATTTGTATATTGCTTTTCTAAAAAAATGCATACGCTTAGTAAGGCAAATCCAACCGGATTGACATTTTAACTAGCACAAAATCAACCCACTTAAATTGTAAGGATTTAGAACATAAGGAATTCAGGTATCCACCTTTGATACCTAAGATAATTTTTACCTTTAGCTTTCTCGAGTTAAGGTTTGATTGCAATTGCAAGTGTCTCATCCGTCGTTACGGCTGTGTATTTGTAGTTTTGTCGCCTTTTCTGGAGCATTGATATTGGTATAAAGTTATATGAGTGGGCCGGTAATTTAGTAGCTCCAGAACTTGTGCTTGATCATCATTTACTAGACCGCAGTGAGGTTAATTTATAGACAAAGTCATATGATAAGAGGTGAAATATATCCCTATGTAATCATGTATCTACAACACTCACTTTTAGTGTTGAGATCCCCAAAGTATCCCAAGAGCAAGAAAAATATGCTCGATGAAGAAAAAGTTATGTGCCAGCCTTAGTTATCGCAGTATCTGGAATGAAAAAAAATTATAAAGAAAAAGAAGAAAAAAAAGAGAAAAGGAAAGAAATAAAAGTTCAAAGTATAAGGCAAAGTTCTGGCACATGGAATCAAGTTTATGCTGCTCACCTCGTTATCACATTTGGCCTCTTTGAGATTTTGTCTGGTGCTCACGCCCCATCGGTCATGTTTATGTGTCTAGTACAAGCATATGGTAGCGACCTAGATTATGTCTGTGCAATTGAGTGACTTCATAAATATAAAACTCTATCTGAGTGAACTGAGTGAATTCTATAAAACAAACACTTTCCCTATGTGAGGTGTTCTGTTATATGTCTATGCCTGAAAAGTTATAAAACTGATAAACACTTATTAATGCTAAAATGATTTTTTCTCCACTTCACGATAAATGATCTTGTTTTCTCGCTTTAATTACTTGAGGGCAAGCAATAGCTAAGTGTGAAGGGATTTGATAAGGCCTTAAATATACATGTTTTCGGCTGCGTATTTATATATATTTGATTATTTCTCGTGAACTTTCGGTACTTAATCAAGTATATTTGCTATTATAGGTTCATGATATGTGTCGTGGAAGAAAACGGAAGAAAACACGAAGAAATGAAGCTTAGACGAAGAAATAACTCAAGTTAATGATCTCCCGACACCTGTTCACTGTTTTGGTCATAACTCGATCATACGAACTCTGTTTTAGTTGATTCAAGCGGCCATGCGAAGAGAATTCAATTTTCTACAACCGTAAAAAGGCCAAGTGCTGAAAACGCCCAAAGTGCGGTGGTTTTACCAAAAGTGAGCGCACTTCTTAACGAATTTAAGAGAATTAATGGCATTAAGTGTGGACAGCATTAACTCCCTAAGTGTTGCGCACAAATAAGTTTGTGCACAGTACTTTTGCCCATTTTTAGCCTATAAATACAGCCCGTAATCACCTCATTCCATATCTCTTACACACACAACTCCACAACACCTTAGAAAGGGAGAAATTGGTTATCTTGGCTTGACAAACCAAGGATCCAAACACCCCTTCAAACCACCATCGATTTCTAGCAACCAACCACTATTCTCACACCTCATACATCCGTTTCCAGAATCTAACACCCATATACTTAGAGAATCAACCATAATTCTTCAAGTGTTCATCATAAAACCCATTCCCAAACACCCCTTTTACGTCTACCATTGTTGTTGCCGTTGAATTCAAAGGATATTGGTGATATATTCTGGTTGGTTACAAAATTATAGGGAGTAGGCTTGATATTGGAATCATTGGTTGATGTTGGAATTGGTTATTTAGTCGAATAATTAGTTATTCGATCTTTTGTTCTCATACACTTTCGTTTATGAATCGTTGGTACATTCTTATTTATATTTATGATGAAATATTATGATTTTATCATTTATAATATGGTTGTTATGAATATGAACATGGAGTAGTTGTATTATGTTTGTTTGGGCATTATGTGATCTTTAATATGGAGCGTTTGGATATGTGTTTATTGAATTGGTAAAACATATTTTATACAAGAATATAGGCCGAAAGGGTTCTTTTATATATGTGTTTAATCATTCCATTTAATATATTGGTTATAATAACTTATAAAGGCCGAAATGATTTGTTGTTATTAATCTATATAATCACTCGTTATATTTAAAGGCCAAAAGGATTTGTAACTTGTGAAATCTTTATTTATAAACACTATCCTAAACACTTCATTGTCTTAGTGATCATTGCCTAAACAAACATACCTTAATCATTTGCTTGAATCATCTTTTAATCGCTTTCTTTCCAATATTTGATATATGCAAGATTGGTTAATTTGATCCGTGACAATCTTATTAACCTTAGCACCTTAATTACAGACTGTGAAAACTTCAATTCTTGTGGAACGGCCTGGACTTACCTAAATCTATACTATACATGAACGGGTATACTTCCTGAGTGTTGTGTTTTTAGTAAAAAAATTGGTATTTCTAGTATAATAAATTTAAAGCTTGCAAAACACACATCAGGAGCATACAAGCTTAGGGACCGCAATGGAAAGCTCCTTCCGCGAACATGGAACGTCAACAACCTTAAAAAATGTTACTTGCATGAAATGTAAGCACCCTTCCCACACAAGTTTAGAAGCGGAAGGGGCAGTGTTTAAATTTCTTTTTTCTCATGTAATATATTTTATTAATAAATGAAACTTGAAGCCTGGCTACCTTCACAAGTTATTTAAAAACTTTACTTTTTCCTTTTACTTTGCAAAGTTATTCTCATATGTAAGAAACGGTAAGACCGCGCTACATAACGAAAGGGGGCGACGACCCATCAGAGATATAAAACATAAGTTATTATTTCCGCATAATAACAAGGAGATGAGCATCCTAAAACATTAACTCATGTACAATAAGAGGTTTGCAAGAGCCCAGAACCTGCGGGAGAATAATCCACAACATAATTCAACTAATACTTATCATGCCAACGTTATAATCGTTGAGTGATATTAAAAGATAGCAACACAACAAAATGAAAAATTGTCAAGTATTGTGTAATGGCTAAACAAAAGCATGATACAAATTGTATAGTACAAGTGACCGCAAAAAAATGCCATACACGACCGCGGTAGAAGTTATAACATACAACAAAAAATACAAGCCTACGGAGCTGCAGTATGCTATGGCGTAGTATCCAACTCCTCCTGCTCAAACACAATATTTAGGGAAGGAGGAACTTCAGTAGATGGTGTCGGAAGGACAATGCTGGCTTGGATAAAAGTGGTTGATAGACTAGTAGTCATAGCTATTGCCGGAACACCAGAAGTACTTGCTTCACCAGTCAAGCTCTTAATAGACAGAGGCTCAATCAACGGGACCATAGCATCCGTAAGGGATAGGCGGCGAGCCGCAGCATCTCCTCTAATCCTCTGAACACGAGTATGAGCTACATCCAAAGAAAAAGACAGGGAAGTTTCCCCAATAACCACTTGATCCTCTAACTGGTGAATAGGAACCATAAGTTGTTCAGGTGAGAATTGCAGTTGGCTAGCCTCTAGATTCTCAGCAACAGGACCTTCCAAACGAATAAGATCCATGATATCGGCCATGCTTGCATCTTTTTGAGACTCCATGGCACGAAGAGCATTGATGGCAGCAACATAATAGGCTTCTGCAGAAGAATTGTAAGCGGCAACGTCAACAAGGCCTCTTCTGGCCTTTCCATGGTCTATATCGGCCGCCAGCCCGTCTTGCATACCCTTGTCAATTGCACGGCCTATGACCCCGCCCAGAGTGGCCAAGTATTCAGGTGATTGCAGGCACTTCATAATTACAAGTTTAAGGCCGCAGCTAAGAATCCACCTCTGTCCAGCTATGGTTGTCAAGTAACGGGGGTAAAATTCTTCATCCATGTGAATAGCCATCTCCATAAGATCGGAGTCTATAGCCGCAACACGATCACCAAGGGCTTTAACCTGTTCATCTTGCATCGCCTCAACCTGCTCCTTAAACAGCTTATACCCCATCACTTCATCACGGAGGCCAGAGCACATGGTCTCTAATGCAGACACCTATAAAGTTAAAATGATTATTTCATAATTAAAAAAAATATGACAAAGTTCAAAGATATAAAAGACAGGTATAAGTACCTGATCAACAAGTTTGTCTTTCTTAAACTCTAGGGAAGCAGCCTTGATGCTCAATTCGTCACAAGACAGTTGTAAACTGGACAGATCTTGGGTCACTTTAGCAACTTGAGCATTGGAAGATGCAAGCTCAACATCTTTGCTAATAGCCGCGGACTCCAGAGCAGCGACATGTCTCTCAAGAGCTGCATTCCGCTCCTTTAAACCATTCAGCTCACTCTCCCAAGCGGCCTCCACAGCCTCAACCATGGCAACCTGACCACGAAGATGAATCGTTAATAGCTTTCAGGGATAACCGAGCCTTCAAACTGGCTATCTCCACATCCCTCTCCTTTAACCAATTGGCTTGCATAGCACATTTTCCCTCAAACCTTTGCCTGCCTCTTAGTTCATGCTCCAACCGCATTCTAATCTCAGCACTAAAACACACCTGGCGGGCGGTCCCAACACTAAACTCCGCAAGCAGTTGTTCATAATCTATACCCCGGAGTTGAGAAAAAAACCCGGGAGGAGCAAGATGATCAATCATACTTCGAAAAATGTTTGGATCATCAAGAACGAAATCATTAATGACATTCCATTTGGGAATATATACTTGCCAAAGAGTTTCAGGATCCATGTCTTGAGAAACATAAAAACTTCCCGCTGATAGCTCTATACCAACAGGCTGAGAAGGGCCAGCAATGTCTGCCTCGGCTACGCTAGGAGAAGCAAAATCCCTAAATATGCTAGGTTAAACTTGTCCGACACCTGACCCATAGACCGAAGAGAAGGTTACACCAGCAGTAATAGTAGTGGCAACAGTCGCAGTCAATACGGGAGGAGGTGGCATGGAAGACCTGATAACAAAAGTAACTTCATCATTTATGGCATTCGCATTAAGATCATGAGAAGAATCTGAATAAATCACAATCCTCCCTTCTAGAAAACCCTGAAGCGCGAAAATAGATTTCCCACCAGTATTAGCACCGATACCGGAAGTACCGTGAAATTCCCTTAACTTTTTGGGAGGCAGGCCAGAACCACTAGCACCATCAGCAGCTTTTCTCTTCTTCCTAACTCTTCATGGCTTATCGGCAACAATAGCTTGCACCCCATCATCCGCCACCACATCAATCCCTCCAACATCAATAACATGCTCACCCTGCTCAGTCTGGTTCGCTTCCGCAGCATCACCATCCCCTTCATTCACATCATCATCACCAACACCATGAACGTTGACATCCTCTTGGTCATTAACACCGGCAAGAGGAACAACACGGTCCCTGGTTAACTAAAGCAGCAGAACCTCTCCCTCAGCAACCTCTCTCTCTCCTATCCGAAATTTAGTAGGATCCGCATGAGTGATAAAAGCAAACAAATCCATCTTTGCATACAGCAAAAACAAGTCAGGTAAAAAAACACAGAACAAAGGACGCAAGCAAAAGAACACCCACCCTCATCATCATTAGCCCAGAAGGTCGGGTAACAGTTCTCATCCAGATCATAGTACCGACTTATGCCAACAAAGCATAAGAAGGGTTCCAAAAACTTTCTAAACGGAGCAGGATTGTCAGCGAGGTAGTTATACACGTCTACGTTAAATTCAACAGACGTGGGATGTGGAACTTTCCTCAAGGTTTTATCATTATGCCACGGAACGTCAAGGGGGAAGACGGAGGCGTCAACCCAGAAGAAATGATCATTCCAGTTTTTTAACGAATCTAGGGGTTTGGTGTAACAAATCAGAGCATTTTTTTTTTTTTCGCATGCTTTACTAAAGGACACCCACCTGTTATTTTGGAATTTAATGTAACACCTACGGGAAATTATCTAATTATCTACGGTATGGAAAACAAAAAAAACCAATGGGCGCGGCACAAGATCTCAAATGGAGAGACCTTGGCGGCCGCAATAAAACAGATAACTGAGACAAATTGATCTGAAAATATGCAAGTATATCTATAAAGAACTGAGAAAGGGGGATCCGATAATTAGCAAAATCAAAAAACCTGTTATAAACACCAATTTTACCAGGGGGCTATTACGGATAGGGATGAGCATGGGTCTGGAACCAGTGGAATCGGAACCGGAACCGATGAATTCGAGAACCGAAATTTTCCAGAAAAGTTAGAACCGGAGAAACCGAAACCAAAAAATTCTTTTGGTTTCGATATGGTTCAGTTTCGGGTTCCGGTTCTTTAGGTCTACCTCCGCAAAGAAACCGATTATCTAGAAGAAAAAAACTCAATTACTAATGTCTTTAGCGTTGATTATCCTTCAGGGGATATTAATTAACGTCTATGCATGTTATCCATCAGAGAAAAATTATTAATTTTCATAAATTCATGTAAAAAAAGCATACTTTGTAAAACGCTTTTTAGTTCAAATTTTTTTATCTCCTTATGTTTGATCTATAGTGATCTATACAGAGATATGTACCCTGTTCCTTTAATATATTGGCATCAATAGATAGTGTCTCTCTCCCACGTTACACTACTAACTTAATCCTTATCAAGAGAATGCACTTAATGAAATAAGACAATTAGAATCACAAGAAAAATATTTTTTAAGCATTTGCAACCATTTACGTTAAAAACAATAACATTTAACAACCAGAGCATAAGTTCAAATAAACATGAAAATTTGTCTAACAAAATAACTAGAACCATTTATATTTCCACCGTTTGTTTCTCTTTATCTGTTCCGGTTAGTTTCTCTAATTTCTCTTCCATGTCTTTCACATAACTCATCTCTTTAATTTAGATTCCTTCAACGTCATCCAATTAAATTCGCGTTCTCCAGATTTTTCTATCTGAAATGCAATCTGGGTTGGCAAGTCAAAGCTTCCACAATCGGCTTTGACAAGCGAGTTCTATAGGGGTTTTTATGATACATATAATTTAAGCATGGGGAAAATGGCATGTTTTTAGAATAATTGGGTATTTGGTTCCGGAACCGAGAACCGGTGGAACCGAACCGACCCAAGAACCAAAAAATGTCAAATTCAAGAACCGGAACCGGAACCTACGGTTCTGGTTCAGTTCGGTTCTTCTTGGTTCCAGTCCGGTTCTCGGTTCTGGGTCCGGTTCTTGGTTCTTTTGCTCATCCTTAATTACGGATCCTATCATTACGACCAAAAAGTACAGGATGAACAACATTAGGAATATAATACTTCTCACACAAAGCATCTAAAGCAAACTGGGTTAAGATGGATTTCAATCTATCAATTGTTGAAGAGAAGAAGTTAAAACCTAACCTGTTGATCTAATGAAGCTTCAAACGGTTTCTGGCGTGGAAAAGTAAGTAAAAAAGCTCGAGAATTTTTCAACAATGACGATGATAAGAGAAGAAGAAGAAAAAGGAAACAGTAAAAATCAAAGGGGTATTTATACCCTTGGCATAGTAAATGAAAGGAGCAGCAAGATGAAGATACGTGTAACTCACTAATAAACCAACGGATAAGATCAAAAGAAAGTAGATGTGATAACAATTAAGCAACTGACTTCAAGTCGTGTCAGTCAGGAAACGAAAGGTCAGGGTGGATACACGTCACCAAAACGCTACCTAACCAGTTAAGGAACAGTCGCGGAGAAACCAGCAATTGCGGAAGAATGAAGACGTGCGGTACTAAAGAAAAAGTCTAGCAATATTCTCCGCACGCAGCACAACGCCGCACGCAGTAACAATACTAGACTGGGGGGACTTGATGACGTATAATGGGTACAACATGCTTTTAGGCCTGGGCCGTACCGATAAGTTTGGTCCCCGGCCCAACTAAATGAATGATAAGTGAAACGGGCCGGAACTAAGCCCAGAACTATACTAGCCACAGCCCGGATACAACTAGATGGACGCAGGTCGGCTACAAGTTACTTCCGCAAGCTATCAACTAACGGCCACAGAAGGTAACTCCGCGTCCACAGCCATGATAACCGCGGACCCTTATCCGACAAGGGTCCCACTCCGGCCACTATAATTGTAGGCAAAATACTAGGAAATCCTAATACTAGACCCCCTATAAATAGGGGTCCTCTAACACACCAAAAGGAACAACTCTCTGACTCCTCTAAATACATACAACATGATTTCTTACTCTCGCGCCGGAGTCTAATCGTGAGGTCCGTCCTCACAGTAAGGCTAACGGTTTGTTTTCATTGTGCAAAAAATCATCTCAATCACTTTGTTTAGTACAAGATCTAGCCTGAAGTGAGCTTGAAGGTTTAGCCCAACAAGCATTCTTAGCCCATCTCATACCATGTGACATATTTTAAACTAACAGATATACTCTTCTAAACGAGAGTTTTGAGCTGATGGAGTGACCTTACATATGGACCTTGTTGTGGAAGCTGGCCTTTTCTTTACAGTGAGGCCCGCCATTCTATGTCGGCCGTTTACAAAATTAATTTGGTAAGCATTCTTTTCTGATCTCAAATACTATAGAATTGGCAAAATGGCACCGTCGAGTGGATAACCGTTCAAAATGAATAATTTGTAAAAAAGGTTTCCTGCTTGAAGTTACCAATTCATTTTTTTGTCACTAGTTAGCTTGTCAAATATTAAGTCATCTATTCATTATTTTGTAACTATATTATCTCATCAACAACCTAATCTCATGGCTGATATGAACTTTACGTAATATGAACTTTCAACCCGTTTGACCAGTGGCGGACCTAGGATTTCAACATAGGGTATGCACTCAACTTTGAAGGTATGCACTCCATGTATATTACTTAAAAAATACAAAAAAAAAAAAAAAAAATTTACACTAACCCGTCGAATCGCATGGTATGCACGTGCACACCCGTGCTATAAGCTGGGTCCGCCCCTGCGTTTGACCTATATCCATTCATATTGTTTATTTAAAAAAAATCACAAACACAATATTTGGGGAAGGAGGAACTTCAGTAGATAATGTCGGCTTGGATAAAAGTGGTTGATAGACAGTAGTAATAGCTTTGCTGGAACACCGGAAGTACTTGCTTCACCAGTCAAGCTCTTAACAGACAGAGGCTCAATCAATGGGACCATAGCATCCTTAAGGGATAGGCGGCAAGCCGCATCATCTCCTCTAATTATCTGAACGAGATTATGAGCTATGTCCAAGGAAAAAGACAGGGAAGTTTCCCCAATAACCACTTGACCTCTAACCGGTGAATAGGAACCATAAGTTGTTCAGGTGAGGGTTGCAGTTGGCTAGCCTCTGGAGTCTCAGCAGCAGGACCTTCCAAACAAAGAAGATCCATGATATCAGCCATGCTTGCATCTTTTCGAGACTCCAGTTGAGCGAGAAGGGTAAAATCCATGGCACGGAGAGCATTGATGGCAACAACATAATCGGCTTCTGCAAAAGAATTGTAAGCAACAACGTTAACAAGGCCTCTTCTGCTTTCCATGGTCTTAACAGCCGCCAGCCACGTCTTGCATGCATCGTGTCAATTGCACGGCCTATGGACCAGCCAGAGTGGCCAAGTATTCATGGTGGTTGATTGCAGGCACTTCACATATATTACAAGTTTAAGGGCTCCCGCAACTAACAATCACTCCGTTCAACTATGGTTGTCAAGTATCGAGGGTTAAAATTCTTCATCCATGTGAAGAGCATTCATAAGATCGGAGTCTTAGCCGCAACACGAATCACCAGGCTTTCTTTAACCTGTTCATCTTGCATCGCCTCAACCTGCTCCTTAAACAGCTTATACCCCATTACTTCATCACGGAGGCCAGAGCATGTGGTCTCTAATGCAGACACTTACAAAGTTAAAATGATTATTTCATAATTAAAAAATATGACAAAGTTCAAAGATATAAAAGACAGATATAAGTACCTGATCAACAAGTTTGTCTTTCTTAAAACTCTAGTGGAAGCCAGCCTTGATGCTCCAATCTGTACATAAGACAGTTGTACAATCTAGACAGATCTTGGGTTCACTTTAGCAACTTGGCATTGGGAAGAAGCTAAGCTAAATCTTTGCTACATAACCGCAGACTCCAGAGCCTGACGTAACCTGTTTCTCTCAAGAGCTGCATTCTCGTCCTTTAAATCATTTAGCTCACTCGCCCGAGCGGCCTCCACAGCCTCAACCATGGCAACCTGACCACTAAGACGAATTGCCTCTGCAGCCTCAGCTTCTTTCAGGGATAACTGAGCCTTCAAACTGGCTATCTCCACATCCCTCTCCTTTAACCAATTAGCTTGCATAGCACATTTTCCCTCAAACCTTTACCTTCCTCTTAGTTCATGCTCCAATCGCATTCTAATCTCAGCACTAAAACACACCTGGCGGGCAGTCCCAACACTAAATACTTCGCAAGAAGCTGTTTCATAATCCTACCCCGGAGTTGAGAAAAAAAACCTGGGGGAGCTAAGTATGATCAATCATACCTAGAAAAATGTTCAGATCATCAAGAACGAAATCATTAATGACATTCCACTTGGGAATATATACTTGCCAAAGAGTTTCAGGATCCATGTCTTGAGAAACATAAAAACTTCCCGCTGACAACTCTGTACCAACAGGCTGAGAAGGGCCAGCAACGTCTACCTCGGCCACGTTAGGAGAAGCGGAATCCCTAAATATGCTAGGTTAAACTTGTCCGGCACCTGACCCATGTACTGGAGCGGAGGTAACACCAGCAGTAATAGTAGTGGCAACAGCCGCAGTCAATATGGAAGGAGGTGGCATGGAAGACCTGATAACAGAAGTAACTTCATCATCTATGGCATTCGCATTAAGATCATGAGAGGAATCTAAAGAAATCACAAACCTCTCTGCTGAATGTCGTATCCATAGACCAGTCCCAGAAATAGAATTAGGGAGTCATCGGAGACAGTAACAAAATGCACGTAGTTATTAGCGCAACACCAACTCAACTAGGCAAAGGTGTGCTCCTTCTAGTAAAATGCAACGCCT
Source organism: Tanacetum coccineum (assembly GCA_026074375.1). Classification (NCBI taxonomy): domain Eukaryota; kingdom Viridiplantae; phylum Streptophyta; class Magnoliopsida; order Asterales; family Asteraceae; genus Tanacetum; species Tanacetum coccineum. Next base: position 21,521 of record BQNB010030660.1, on the reverse strand, counting down.
GAAGGCTGCGACAATAGATTTTCCCACAGTATTAGCACCTTGTTACCAGATTAAGTATGTGAAAATTCTTAATTTTTTGAGAGGCAACCGAACCACTAGCACCATCAGCAGCTTTCCTCTTCTTCCTAACTCTCTGTGGCTTATCGGCAACAATAGCTTGCACCTCATCATCCACCACCACATCCATCCCTCCAACATCAATAACATGCTCACCCTGCTCAGTCTAGTTCGCTTCCGCAGTATCACCATCCCCTTCATTCACATCATCATCACCAACACCCTGAACGTTGACATCCTCTTGGTCATTAAACAACTGGCAAGAGAACAACACGGCCATGGTTAATGTAAGCAGAGGAAACCTCTCGCAGCTAACTCGCGCTCTCACTATCTGCACCTAGATGGGATAGCCATAGTGATAAGCAAACAACATTCCGTCTTGCATACAGGCAAAAAACAAGAAGGTATAGAAAAACAAAAGACTTACACTCCCTCTCCTCGCAAGCAATAAGACACCACCCCTCATCATCATTAGCCCAGAAGGTCGGGTAACAGTTCTCATCCAGATCATAGTACCGACTTATGGCAACAAAGCATAAGAAGGGTTCCGAAAACTTTCAAAACGGAGCAGGATTGTCAGCGAGGTAGTTACACACGTCTACGTTAAATTTAGCAGGCGTAGGATGTGGATCTTTCCTCAAGGTTTTATCATTATGCCACGGAACGTCAAGGGGGAAGACGGAGGCGTCAACCCAGAAGAAATGATCATTCCAGTTTTTTAACGAATCTAGGGGTTTGGTGTAACAAATCGAAGCATTTTTCGCATGCTTACTAAAGGACATCCAACCTTTATTTTTGGAATTAATGTAAAACCTACGGAAATTATCTACGGTTGGAACAAAACCATGGGCGCGGCACAAGATCTCAAAATGAGAGACCTTGGCGGCCGCAATAACAGATAACTGAGACAAATTGATCTAAAAATATGCAAATATATCTATAAAGAACTGAGAAAGGGGGATCCGATAATTAGCAAAATCAAAAAACCTGTTATAAACACCAATTTTACCAGGGGGCTATTACGGATAGGGATGAGCATGGGTCTGGAACCAGTGGAATCGGAATCGGAACCGATGAATTCGAGAACCGAAATTTTCAGAAAAGTAGGAACCGAGAACCGAACCAAAAAATATTTTTTGGTTTCGATTATGGTTCAGTTTCGGTTCCGGTTCTTTAGGTCTACCCGCAAAGGAACCGATTTTCTAGAAGAAAAAAACTCATATTACTAATGTTCTTAGCGTTGTTATCCTTCAGGGGATATTATTAACGTTCTTTGCATTGTTATCCATCAGAGAATATTATTAATGTTCATCAGTTCATGTATAACAAGCATAACTGTACGCTTCTAGTTCAAATATTTTTTTTATCTCCTTATGTTTGATCTATAGTGTCTATACAGAGATATGCTACCCTGTTCCTTTAATATATTGGCATCAATAGATAGTGTCTCTCCCACGTTACACTACTAACTTTAATCCTTATCGAGAAGATGCACTAATGAAATAAGACAATTAGAATCACAAGAAAAATATTTTTTAAGCATTTGCAACCATTTACGTTAAAAACAATAACATTTAACAACCAGAGCATAAGTTCAAATAAACATGAAAATTTGTCTAACAAAATAACTAGAACCATTTATATTTCCACCGTTTGTTTCTCTTTATCTGTTCCGGTTAGTTTCTCTAATTTCTCTTCCATGTCTTTCATAATCTCATCGTCTTTAATTAGATCTTCAACATCATCCTAATTAATTCGCGTTCTCGATTTTCTGATGCAATCTTGGGTGCAAGTCAAAGCTTCCACAATCGGCTTTGACAAGCGAGTTCTATAGGGGTTTTTATGATACATATAATTTAAGCATGGGGAAAATGGCATGTTTTTAGAATAATTGGGTATTTGGTTCCGGAACCGAGAACCGGTGGAACCGAACCGACCCATGAACCAAAAAATGTCAAATTCAAGAACCGGAATCGGAACCTACGGTTCTGATTCCAGTTCGGTTCTTCTTGGTTCCAGTCCGGTTCTCGGTTCCGGGTCCGGTTGTTGGTTCTTTTGCTCATCCCTAATTACGGATCCTATCATTACGACCAGAAAGTACAGGATGAACAACATTATGAATATAATACTTCTCACACAAAGCATCTAAAGCAGACTGGGTTAAGATGGATTTCAATCTATCAATTGTTGAAGAGAAGAAGTTAAAACCTAACATGTTGATCTAATGAAGCTTCAAACGGTTTCTGGCGTGGAAAAGTAAGTAAAAAAGCTCGAGAATTTTTCAACAATGGCGATGATAAGAGAAGAAGAAGAAAAAGGAACAGTAAAAATCAAAGGGGTATTTATACCCTTGGCATAGTAAATGAAAGGAGCAACAAGATGAAGACACGTGTAACCCACTAATAAACCAACGGATAAGATCAAAAGAAAGTAGATGTGATAACAGTTAGGCAACTGGCTTCAAGTCGTGTCAGTCAGGAAACGAAAGGTCAGGGTGGATACACGTCACCAAAACCCTACCTAACCAGTTAGGGAACAGTCGCGGAGAGGAAAACCAGCAGCAATTGCGAAGAAGAAGACGTTGCAGGGTACTAAAGAAAACGTCTGCATTATTCTCCGCACGCAGCACTAACGCGCACGCTATAGTATGTAACAATCCTAGACTTGGGGGGGAACTTGATGACAGTATAATGGGTACGAACATGCTTTTAGGCCTGGGACGTAACGATAGTTTGGTCCCGGCCCAACTAAATGAATTTGATAAGTGAAACGGGCCGGAATAAAGCCAGATACTTTTACTCGCCACAACCGGATACAAACTAGATGGACGCTAGGTCGGATCATAGTTACTCTCGCAAGCTATCATCAACGGCCTCTAAGGTAACTCCGCGTCCACAGCCATGATAACTGTGGACCCTTATCCGACAAGGGTCCCACTCCGGCCACTATAATTGTAGGCAAAATACTAGGAAATCCTAATACTAGACCCCCTATAAATAGGGGTCCTCTGACACACCAAAAGGAACAACTCTCTCACTCCTCTAAATACACACACATACTTCTGACATGATTTCTTACTCTCGCGCCGGAGTCTAATCGTGGGGTTCGTCCCCACGGTAAGGCTAACGGTTTATTTTCATTATGCAAAAAATCATCCCAATCACTTTGTTTAGTACAAGATCTAGCTTGAAGTGAGCTTGAAGGTTTAGCCCAACGAGCATTCTTAGCCCATCTCATACCATGTGACATATTTTAAACTAACAGATATACTCTTCTAAACGAGAGTTTTGAGCTGATGGGGTGTACCTTACATATGGACCTTGTTGTGGAAGCTGGCCTTTTCTTTACAGTGAGGCCCGCCATTCTATGTCGGCCGTTTACAAAATTAATTTGGTAAGCATTCTTTTCTGATCTCAAATACTATAGAATTGGCAAAATGGCACCGTCGAGTGTAGACATGCAAATCCTAACCGGTTTTTTTTTAAACCGGTATAAAAAACCGTAACCGGTTTTTTTTAACTGGTTCGGTTAAATATAACCGAACCGGTTAGACCGGTTTTTGGTTTTTTACGATACCGGTTTTTTACTGGTTTTAAAACCGGGTTTAACCGGGTTTTTAAAAAAACCGGTTTTTTAATTTTATGTTTTTTTAATTTTTTTTTTTATATAACCGTTAATAGTTTTTTAAAAAAAACCCGGTTTTAACCGGTTAAAAAAACCGGTCAACATGGAAGTCAAACTAGCCGTTACATTTTTTTTTTTAAAAACCCGGTTTTAACCGGTTTTAGTATGTTTCCGGAGCAAATAAAAAGTTATGATTGTATTTGTTTGTATGTTGTTTCCATGGTGTATTGTTAATTAAATGTTTGATATTTAACAAGTTTATTATTAAATAATGTTAGAAGTTTTAATTCCGAAAAAAACCGAACGGTATAAAAACCGATTCCGAACATTTATAACCGAAAAAAAACAGAACCGGGTTAAACAAAATCGATTCCGAAAATATATAACGATTCGAACATTTATAAACCGAAAAAAACAGATTTCGGAAAACGAAAAAAACGCAAACCGGTTATTAGAAAAACCGGTTTTTTTAAAACCGGTTTATTCTTTTGCACCACTAGTCGAGTGGATAACCGTTCAAAATGAATAATTTGTAAAAAAGGTGACCTGCTTGAAGTTACCAATTCATTTTTTTGTCACTAGTTAGCTTGTCAAATATTAAGTCATCTATTCATTATTTTGTAACTATATTATTTCATCAACAACCTAATCTCATGACTGATACGAACTTTACGTAATATGAACTTTCAACCCGTTTGACCAGTGGCGGACCTAGGATTTCAACATAGGGTATGCACTCAACTTTGAAGGTATGCACTCCATGTATATTAACCGTAAAAAATACAAAAAAAAAAAAAAATTTACATAACCGTCGATATGCTGTCGTTTATGCACTGTGTACACACCCGTGCTATAAAGCTTGGGTCCGCCCCTTTACTACCTGCGTTTTGACTCTATATCATTCATATTGTTTATTTAAAAAAATCTACAAAGATTTTATAGGTCGACTCATAGACGCTTAGATAAAACTAATAAAATGACTAAATGACTCATACCAATTGTTACTGTGATTGAATGCTTGAAGCCAAGTTGATTATCTGATGTGTTTTTGTATTTAGGAAGTTCTGATAGTTGCTTATATTAGGTTTGTCTTTTGGTGTTTAATTGATAAGTTTTATCAGAGATCAGGACTTGGATTCTTGTTAAGTGTAATGTAGGATTCTATTTTGATTATTGTTTCTCTATTATAAATAGGGGTATACTAAGTTTAGGTTGTTTGTGTACATTATTTTCATAGATTTTGATTTTTATAGTAAAGAATTCGAGATTTCTGGAGAAGTGTTTCTATAAAAACAATTGATTGTTAAGGTTTTATGCTACAGGTTATAGACTTAAGTAGTGTCAAACTATTACGTAGGAGTAATAAGGTTTACTGGAACGAGAGGTTTAAGTAGAAAGACAATTTCGATTCTTTTTATTATATCTGGAAGAATATGTAGAGAAACTCTAAACTGAGGATTCTTAACCCTTATTTATACATAGTAGAAAAACAATATCCAAATTAGAATTTACTAATTAGAAATTACCACCTAGGTCCCTAATCTGATAAAACTTATAAGATAAACTCCTAAAAGATATAAAAGACTCCAGAAACTTCCTAAATTAAAAAAAAAAACATCAGATAATTACTTGGGCTTCAAGCACCAATCAATGCATCATACAAGCACAAGAACACTATAGTTGTGTATCTTGTGAAAAGTGTGAGTTGATGCTTGAACTTGATATTAGAAAAGAGTGTAAAACAGACATGAAATAATGGTATCCTTATAACAAAGACTATGAAGAAGTTTTTGTCTGTTGAACTTATGCTAAAATAGCAACTGGATACTGAACCTTATGGGAAGGGACCTGAGAAATCAAAGTACCGCTGCAAAATGTTGGGAGAGTACTTGTCATCTTTCTTTGCTAAGTGTACTTAGTGATAAAGGTAACCACCTATAACAAACTTTTTGTTGTTGTTGCATCTTAAGTGCATGTTTAAATAGTTTTGTATCTGAAAAGTTTGTTTGTACTTCAAGCAAGACCGTATAATAATCTTTAATCCCTTACATGGCATGTAAAGAGCATGTGTATGAAAATGAAAAAAAGGAAGCTCGTGAGGGGTTTTTTTAGAGAACATATGTTTAGTAATTAGCTTTAGCTCATTTCCCTCATCAAAAACTTCAACGACATTGCTGAGTTATTAAAGCTTGTTAACAATAAAGAAACCAAAGTTGTTCATGGAACACACATTCCAGAACTACGTCGCCTAGTTGTGCAATGTGTGTTCCATGAACAAATTTGATTTCTTTATTCTCAACAAGATTTAATAACTTAGGCAACGTCGTTGGAGGTTTTGATGAGGGAAAGGAGCTCAAGCTAATTACCAAACATATGTTCTCCAAAAACACCTCACGGGCTTCCCTCTTATCATTTTCATACACGTGCTTTTTACCTGCCATGTAAGGAATTAAATATTATCATACCGTCTTTCTTAAGTTACAAACAAACTTTTCAGATACAAAACTATATAAACATTGCAGTCGAGATGAAACAAACAAATAAAGTTTGTTATGGTTGGTTACCTTTTTCACTAAGTACACTTAGCAAAGCAAGACGTCAAGTACACTCCAGCATTTGAAGCGGTACCTTGAGTTCTCATGTCCCTTCCTATAAGGTTCAGGTATTCAATTGCTCTTTTATCATAAGTTCAACACACAAAAACTTCTTCATAGTCTGTTACAGGGAGACTATTTTTTCTTGTCTGTTATATAGACTCTTTGCTACTATCAAGTTCAAGCATCAACTTGCACTTTCACAAGATACGCGACTATAGTGTTCTTGCGCTTGTACGAGTCCTTTTTTAGCTTTATTGAAGTCTTGAATCTTCCTGTAAATTCTTCCTGAACTTAAAAAAAAACAGCTTGAATGGATATAGGTCAAATGGGTTGAAAGTTACAAAATGTATTTACTGCATCATATTACTTAAATCATGTCACTCATGAGATTAGATTGTTGATGAAATAATATCGTTACAAAATAATGAATAGATAAATTCATATTTGATAAACAAACTAATCACAAAAAAATGAATCGGTAACTTCAACAAGGTCACCCTTGAAAACGGCCAACTCTACGGTACTTGAGATCGGAAAATATTGATTAACAATTTCAGCTTGAAAACGGCCAACGTAGAATGAAGGGCCTCAGTGTATAGAAAAGGCCTCCCTGATCTTAAAACTTCCACGACTGTGTTCGTTGGAGGTAATTTAGCTTGAGCTCCTTTCCAGAATCAAAACCTCAAACCCATTGAGTTAATAATTTAGGAATCGGGCAAACGAGCAAGACTCGTGGCTTTGCCATGAGCCCTCGGAGATTTTAGCCATTCGGAGCCGTTTAGGTGCCGAAAATGGCGTTTTTTCTAATTTTGGAGTTGTGTTTAGCACTTTTCGATTTATTTCCTTTTACATGTTTCTGAAGGATTTTATTTCCTTTGTTTTCTTAAAGGGAAGTGACATGATTGGTTTCTGAAGGATTGTTTTCTTGAATGGATATAGGTCAAATGGGTTGAAAGTTACAAAATGTATTTACTGTATTTACTGCATCAATTATGCATATATGATGTTGTAACATATGCATTAGTGATGTGATATTGTGGTATTCACATCACTTTTTGTGGTGTGAGTATCACTTCCCTTTCTTAAAAGGTTGGTGTTAGGGTTTTTTCTTGTCAAACTTTGGTTATTTTGATTACAAGTAATAAATATTTGCCCAAGAGGTAATGCAATTAGTTTTATATCATTGTTCTTGTTTAATTCGTTGTTGTGTGTTTGCCTATTGATCTTCGGCATTAAATTGTTAAGTCGTATTAATATACATTGAGAGACGGCGGTCAAAACATATTTCTGTTAACATAAGTGCAAGTACTTTTAAGCTCGTAGCTACATCAAAAACACAATGTGAGAGTAGTGTTTGATTATTTTGGCATGGTCTATCAAGTTGTATTTATGTGTATTCCGATCCAACCAGAAGACATTGGCTTATATGCAATGATAGCCGCTGAATATACGTAGGCAACGCCACTAATCCTATTATTGAACGTAAATGTGGCTTACATCTACTATTATTGAACTGCCCTCTCGTCAGATTCGTCTAGTATCAAAGGTTCAGGACTAAAAGAAAGAAAAAAATCACATATTAAAAACATCACATGTTTTCACTGACTTTAGGTCATCTTCCTCTTTAGATGTCTAACTCTATTAAAGACAAACCCATACTTTGGTTCATTAGCTTAAGAAATACATGTTCTACACCATAAACACCACATAATTTGATGCCCCCACCATGTGTGATGCCCAAAAGCCTGACCTGTTCCTGGCCTATATATACATGAAGTTAAACTGTGACTTTGTGAGCTGCTCAAAAAACTACAATATCCTTGTTCTGATTTGGGCAGTATTTTTAATGTTTTCGTTTACACATCCCACCACCGAGATGAATTCATAAGAAGTCCATGTACTTTTATATGAATTATGCCCAAATAAAAATAAGGGTAAAGTGCAAAGTTATGTCCTTAATGTTCCCCGAAATTGCAAAATCGCCCACGAAACCAACTTTGTTTAAATTTTATCCTTGAAGCTGACGTGGTGGTGCAAAAAAGGCCCATGAAGCGTTATGTCCATTATTTCTCCCGTCGTAAGGAGGTAGAAATTTCAGGTTAGGGTTCTTTAATGAAGATGGTAGTTGCTTGGGAATTTGGTACACCAGCGATCCTAAATCCAGGAAAATATGGGTAGCTAATCCTAACAAGCCAATCAAATCCACCTGAGGTCATGCCCTCTCGACGACCCAAACACAGGAAACTTGATCATCATTGATGGAAGCAGAACCCTGGTAACTATTACTAACATTGACGTTGGCCCAAACTCAAATGTGACTGCAACCCTCAAAGACAATGGTAATTTCCGGCTGATTAACGAACGTGACAAGAGGGTTTTGTGGCAGAGTTTTGATCATCCAACTAACGTACTTTTACCAGGCATGAAACTTGGATATATATGACATTACAACTGGACAGACTTGGACCTTGACGTCTTGGCTGAGTAATGAAATCTCTGATGCAGGAGCTTTTACATTGAGCTGGGAACCCGTTAATGAAACATCTCATACGATATTGATTCGACGACGAGGCCAACCCTACTGGACTAGTGAAAATCTAGATAACCAAACATTGCAATATATGTTTTCATGACCTCACTACTGTATACAACAGCAACAAACGATACATTAGCTACAAGAAAGGTTAAGACTCTGGCTATAATGCTCCTTTCCCTATGTGGATTTTAACACCAGAAGGGGAAATCGATGGTGGTGCTACGGATCTACGGGTCCCTAAATTCTGTTATGGATTCCAATCTCCCATAGGTTGCATGGAGTCAAGCTTGCCTCTGTGCAGGAGGGAGACTGACATATATACTTATCGAAATGGTGATTTTACTCCTCATCAGACAAGCAATGCTACCGATAGTAACTTGAGCCTAAGCATTAGTGATTGTTTTATGAAGTGTTGGACCAATGGAACTGGACGTATTTTTTGGAGAGGAAGCAACAGATTTTCGGATGACCCGCGTGAGAGTTCTACATGGATGTATGTGACCGGTCACCAAAATCCTACTACGGGTAAGAATTCTTGATTACTATGGTCTTTGATACGATTTTATACCTTTTTTGCATCCAACCATATTAATTATTACTGTGCAGGAATAAAAACCAAAAATAAAAGAAAATTGATAATGATACTCATAGATACTACCCTTCCTTTGCGGTTTTTGTGGTGCCTGAAAAAGAGAGAGCATAAAAAAGAAGGTAAAGAATCTGAAAGGTGTTAACCAACGATAACCCGGTTGGTGTTTGGGACAAAGCTGCTCAAAAAAGTTTACAAGAGTTGAAAATTTCGTCCCTAAAGTTTAGTTAACAGAACACGAGGGTATATTAGTCATTTCGCAGGCTTTTGGTCCTTACTAACGGGAGAAATAACGAACATAACGCTTTGTGGGCTTTTTTGCACCGCCACGTCAACTTCAGGGACAAAATCGAAACAAAGTTGGTTTCATGGGCAATTTAGCAATTTCGGGAAACATTATGTAAATCCTATTTTTAATAATTTTATTAATGAAAAAGAAAATTAAGGACATAATTTGCACTTAACCCTAAGAATAAGGATATTCAGCTCGGTCATCTTTAGGCATCTTGGTGTTGTAGTTTTTTTAGCAGCTCACAGAGTCACGGTTTAAATTCATGTATATATAGGCCAGGAACACGTCCGGCCGTGGCCATCAAGTTATGTCGTGTTTATGGTGTAAAACATGGATTTTTTTAAGCTAATGACCCAAAGTATCATATATACACATAATTAATTTTATAGGATATATTTTCTAGTTTCCCCTCCATGGCTCCATCTGCATCAGTAAATGTTGTGTATCCATTGTCAAAACTTGTAACTACACAATTTTGAGGTAAATATGTGCAGTAAATTTTATAAAATTATTTTCAGGTACTATGATTTTGCTATAAAATAAATAAATGTTCAAGTGTACAAGGGTTTCAATAAGAAATCCCAAACATTAGGGTGAAGCTAAAAAGATGTTTAAATTTTGGGAGTTGATTGGCACAGTTCTATTTTTTATCCATACACTCAAATGTACAAACTGGCAAAGCATTATTCAATAAATGTACAACTGGTTAAAGCGTAGAATGGAGTGTGCAAATCAAAATGAAAAGTGTGCAAATCATTAGCCTTAAATTTTGGTGTTAGTTTGGCTGCTGCCTTTGGTGCTAATGCTCTATATGAATATTGTCACATTTTAAATTTTCTTGTCTATCAAAAGAAGAGATAATTCTAACTAAAAAAAGGAAAAAGAAAATAAGAGTTAACCCGTCACTTTTTTGAATTTTATGTGTATTTTTTTGGGCTTTTATATAACCACACCTTTAAATTCCGTCTATTATGTGTATTTTGAAATATGGTTATATAAAAGCGCAAAAAAAAAAAGATTTGTTGTTTGTATAGTGTAGGGTTGAGCATAATAGACCGCGGACCGGACCGAGAAATCGGACCACCGGTCCTCGGTCCGTCCTTTCTCTGATGTTCGGTCTTCGGTCCGGTCCGATTCCGTTTTGAGCAAAACCGGCCATTATGCTTTGTTGGACCGGGACGGACAGCCTATCCGACCCGAACATGGACCGAACACTTTGATCCGGTCTTCGGTCCCTTCTTTTGAACCAAATCGTTTTTCGGTTCGGTCCGGTCTTGGTCGGTTAGTACTTAGACTTATGGATATAAATCTTGTTCTAGCTACACAATCTCATTCTAAGATCGACAACGGGTGGTAAATAAAAGGAGTACAAAGTTACCAAAGCTGCTATGTCAAAGGGAATCAGTATACCTGCTACTCTTTTCCAAAATATTCTCCAGCTTAGAACTTCTGAAGCGTCTACTCAATCTGCTTTCCTGAGGTCCTCAAGCATTGATGATAAGAATGAAAGCAATAATGGAAAGGTTTTAGATCAACATTATTCAATTGAATTGTATGCAGCTTGTTGCCAGATGCTGTACACTTTTCTTAGGCACCATAAAAGGTTCAAATACTACTTATTTTGTGAATGGGTCGTTTCGTATTATGCTTAATCTCAAACTGGTCAAGTTGGTGGTAAATGAGTAAATCCAGTTGAAATTGACTTAAATGACACGTGTCAAATGGGTCTAAGTCGCCCAAAGTGTATCTTTGAAGTCTTAAAAATAAAATATTGTACAAGTGTGTTCTATTAGTATAAACCGATTTGACTTTTGACCCGTTACTGACCTGCCCATTTTGTCAAAACTTACAAAAATGGTTTGAAAGATGGTTATACATATGTAGTAGAATTATAAATGTTGCAACTTGCACAGGGAAAGCTTGCAGCATATTGCACTGCTCCAAGCTTCTGTTTCTGTTCTTCTTACATTGTGTTTCCCACTTTAATACTACAACATTCATGGGACACTGCTGTCCAGCATTCAATTTAAGCGAGTAAGAACTTTAGTAGATAGTACAACTCAAGGTAGCAGCTGCAGGAGCTATGAGTAGATAGTATAACTATATTATGAATCTAAGATATTGCAAAAGAAGTATAACTACACAAAGCGATGGGACTCGTCTACGTTCCAGGTAGTTTCTTACACTAAAAAACTGCACAAGCACGATCTCAGCACAGAATCGTAAAAGATAATTTAGCAAGTCCATATTACGACCATAATAGTTGCTTGTCAGTTAGACAACTTCTTCCGAATGAAGGTGTCACTTATATCTGCAGCGCATCAGGATCAAATGCGCAGTAAACCTAAAGAGCACAAATTAATTGGAAGAGTAATAAGAGGATCATTTATGGAAGGATAATCGCTGAGCCTTTTTATAAGAGTGGTTGCATAGCATCCGCGCCATTATTTGGATGACATATCATTTCTATGTCTTGAATGATGGAGCAGGTATGAGTAATAGATACAATAAATAAATAGCAAATTTAGGTATAAAAAGAAACATAAAACATACAGGACGCATTACTATTGAAACTAGGAATTGTTGAGCATGCAATCTGGGGATCAAAAAGAAGATTATGTATGACATTCGTTGTTAAAAATGAGCAGAACAGGGGCTCCAAAAACTTGGTATTCCGTGATATGATATGCAAGATGATGACAATTGATCAAAATTTATCTGTTAGTGTCTGCCCATAATTGTTTTTTATTCTTCCAAATGTACCAAACATTTGTTCATTCACTTGGTACTTAATTTTCTTTATTCCAGTAGACAAATATTAGAATTTTTTTTCATTAACATAGTTTGCGATAAAGAAATTGGTTAATTCACTTGATGCTTAGCTGAAAATTTCCAGTAGACAAATATTTGGCCTTTTTATTGTCAAACATATACAGTAATATTTAGAATACCGTACAATACCAAAAAAAAAAGCCAAGACCCCAGTAGGTATCGAGGTATCACACTGCGGACCCTCCAAAATTGAATACATAACAATGACCGTATGGTCATAGCAAACCTGGTGAGAACGTTCTTAGCCAATAACCAAGCGTAAAACTAAATCTATCATCATCAACCATACTTTTAAAAGTAGCAAAAACATATTGCCCATAAGTCAGGGTGTTGATTTCTATTATGCGATTGGCCAAAATAATCAGACTACAGTATGCTAATATTATTGGTCTGAAATAAAAGAATGCGTTGAATTAATCTTGAATAGTGCACAGTCCGACTCACTATCTAAAACTTCTTCTATGTACAATATTTAAACACACCTCTCGTCCTACCTGTTCCAAAACTATTGGAGCAGACTATTCATCTTTTATTGTCACTTTTCCAATACGATGGCACCCAGAGCTCCACAATCCAACATTCTTACCATATAGTATGCGCTCTATGCAGTTCACTTAGCTGAGATCTTCCTGTTGTGTTCTAAAATACTATACCACACTCAACTGGAAATTTAATAGAAAGTAAATTTAACGTTCTTCTACTTTATTGTGGTTGGCAATTCTTGACCCGACACGGAAACCCGACCTGAAACCGACACGAAAATTAACTTGTTTGTGGTTATTATTGGATGGTTGACGATAGGAGTGTTTTTGAATCTTTTGAGTGATTTTGATATTTTTTTTGATTTTATTTTTTTGTTTTTTTTTTTTTTTTTTTTTCTGATTTTTATGATTTTTTTTTTTTTTTGAAAGAGTGTTTTTTGTGCTGCGTAGGCAGATCTGTGCTGGCTTTTTCTTTAGTTCCTGTTGGTACAGAATTGTAGCGGGAAGTTTATTTATTGATTTCAAGACATGGATCCTGAAACTTTCGGCAAGTATATATTCCCTAAATGGAATGTCATTAATGAGTTCCGTTCTTGATGAATTCCGAACATTTTTGTTGTGTTATGTATGGTCGATTGTTTTCCTCACCTGTGGTTTTTTTTTCATTCCCTTGGTAATTATGGATGTGTATGAATCAGTTAGCTTACGCGGGTTAAGTTGTAGTGTCTTGTGGATTCTTTTTTCTATCTCGCCGTCCAGGTTAGTGTTTTAGAGCTGTGATTGAATTAGAAGTTGGATGCCATGAATCTAAATGAGGTAGGCAAGGTTGAGGCGAAAGTGTGAGTATGAGAGTGCCATTGGTTAGAATGAGACTGTTGTATTTGGGTATAGAGTAGGAGAATTAGCATGATTTGACGAGGCTGATCGGTTTCTTGTCCTGAATGTAGAAGGCTGAGTGTGTAGCGGTGATTGTTTTGAATTTGAATTGATTTGTGATGGGTTTGAATTTTTTTTTTTTTGAATTTGTTGTTTTGATTTCTGATTCTGATGTTTGATGAGTGATGATGTTGATTTGATGACTGTGATGATTTTTGCGGTTTAGATTTTTTAGAGTTGAGGTGTTTGAATGATTGTTTTTTGATTTTTTGATTTATTTTGATTGATTTTTGTTCTTATTTTATTTGATTGATGGATTTGTTGATTTTTTTTTCTGTTTTTGACTGCTATTTTTTTGTAATTTTTGATTGATTTTTTTGTTTTTTTTTTTGCGCTTTCTTTTTGTCTGATTTTGTGAGTTGATCTGATTTGATTGAGTGGAGTTTTGGTTTGATTGAGTTTTTGGTTTTTGTATGATTTGATGGATTGATCTTTTTCTTGAGTGATGTTTTTTGTTTTGATTTTTGATGATTTCTTTGTTGAGAGTAGTTTTGATTTTGAAGTGATGATTTGATGATTGATTTTTTTTTTGATGATTGAGATTGATGATGATGTTGATATGAGTTTTTTCACTTTTCCAGTACGATGGTACCCAGAGCTCCACATCCACATCCACTAAGTATGTCGCTTCGCTCACCCATGAGATCACCTTGTTTTGTTTAAACTATACCATAAACTGGAAATTTAATAGAAATAATTTAACGTTCTCACTAGGGTGGCAATTTTTGACCCGACCTGAAACCGACACGAAAATTAACATGTTTGGGTTGAGTCTAATAGATTTTGGGTCGGGTTTGGGTAGACCCATCTGACCCGTTTATTAAATGGGTCAGGTTCAAGTTAGGAATAAATTAAGCGGGTCGACCCGCCAACCCGTTTAAGATTTTTCTTAGGTTAAAATTATTTATATTTTATTTGATGTGTTAAATGGGTTAAACAGGTCGACCCACAAACCTATTTAACCAGTGTAATGTGCCAACTTTTATATATAAAACAGGTTAAATGGGTCGACCCAAAACCCATTTAACCTATTCAACTCGTGTAACCTATTTAACCCGCCAACCTAAGTATATATACGGGTTAAATGGGTCAGGTTCGGGTTATGTGTAAACAGGTTAGGGTTGACATAGCTGACCCGATTATTTAAACGGGTCAGGTTCGGGTTGCGGTTTTCTGACCCGTCAATCTGTCAACCCGAACCCGACCCGAATTGCCACCCCTAGACTTCTCAGTCATTATACTGATTCATAGTTTTATACCAAATAGAGGTTACAAATGGGCAGTTCAATATAGTTAAGGGTGCAAGCGAGTGAACCTTATACACAAAAACTAGTCCACGCGGGTGGATCTGACAATTCTTCTAAATCGACCCATTTGGCAAGTTTCACATTAAGCCATGTTTTGATCTACCAATTACATGTTTGAGCGCAGATATAACACAATCAGCTTATTTACCTAAAACATTACCAAAAAATCACCTCCCATATCAGGTACCTAATTTGATCAAGTGAAAGTGATGTAAATAATATGCCTGAATATAAATGTATACAAGGTATAGTATCATATAACATCTTACTCAGAGTCTTAGATATCCAACTCTTTCAAAGGTACTAGGACCCCAGTCAAATCAAAGATGCAAAAACTAAATCAACATGCTGTTTATGTTGTTGGCTACCCCCTCTCTCTCTACTTGTGAATCTTAATGTTACATAATACTGGGTTATTGAGCGCTAAGACTGTCATAGTTATTGTCATGAGCTCATAAATCACACTATATCAAGATTTCTTGGTTCTTGAGGTGACGTTTCACGACAACTACAAATGCTGAGAACAGGGTGTTAAGTGAATCTTCCCATCGTATGTAACATCCTCCGAGTCAAAGAGCTATTAAACCATTCAATGGAAACCAAGACCATCAAAAGAGTAAACATATATAACTACATAAGACAATCCCACTAAACCAAAGTGCTAAAGGGGTTATATCAACTTAGGCTTTTATGCAAATGAGCTGCATTCAAATAAACCAAACCACAATGCGAAAAAACAACTAAGGCTTGCACAAAGATTTGTAAACTTCAAGTGAAAAGGCAAAGGATGCAAAGCACAAAATATAAGCGGCAAACATGGAAATTAGACAAAATTCCAAACATCCCTTAATCCACTGTAAAAAGTCATTAATAAACTGCTAAAGAACGAAACCTGGTCGGCTCAATAACTCACATAAAAATTAGCCAACAGTGTCCTTATTAAGCTTGGCCAGCTCTTGCCTAGCGACTCCCGCCTTCTGCAAGATAAAAGGAATCTTTAGAAACAGAACATTCTTAAATAACATCTAAGCTAAAAGCAGCTCTAGGTTGTTTATATGGAAGTTGTAAACTAGTTTGTGTAAAAAGTGGGATACCGTCAAAAGCAAAAAGAAATTTTAAAAAAAAAAACTAACCTTAGATTTTCTGGATCTTGAGTGACGTTTCACGACAACTACAAATGCTTAACGTAGAACTGGGTGTCTTTGTTTAAGTGAATCTTTCCCATCTGTATGTAAACTTCCTCCGAGTCAAGATGCTATTTAAACCTTTCAATGGAGCCTATTAAAAACATTCAATGCGAAACCAAGACCTCATCCAAAAGCAGTAAACATATATAATACATAGACAACTCCCACTAAACCAAAGTTGTCTAAAGGGTGGTTATATCAATTAGGCTTTTATGCAACATGAGCTGCATTCAAATAAACCAACCACCAATGCGAAAAAAAACTACGATGGCTTGCACACAAGATTTGTAAAGTTCAAGTGAAGGCAAGGATGCAAGCACAAAATATAAAGCGGCACCTGGAAAATTAGACAAATTCAACATCCCTTAATCCACTGTAAAAAGTCTTAATAAAAATGCCTAAAGAAAGAAACCTAGGTCGGGTCAAATACTACTCACAATAAATATTATTTGCAACAGTTGTCCTTCTTTAAGCTTATTTGGCCAAGCTCTTTTGCCCTAGCGACTCCCGCCTCTGCAAATAAAGGAATCTTAGAAATTGAAAACATTCTTAAATAACATCTAAGCTAAAAGCAGCTCTAGGTTGTTTATATGGAAGTTGTAAACTAGTTTGTGTAAAAAGTGGGATACCGTCAAAAGCAAAAAGAAATTTTTTTAAAAAAACTAACCTTTTACGAACACCATTCTCGAGCATTCTGAAACATCTTCAACCATGGGCTCGGGCCTTTCTTTTCAACATCCCAATGCTTTGGATACCACGGATACTGCCACATCAAGAAACACCGCTCAGGATGAGGCATCATAGCAAGATGCCGCCCATCAGGTGAACAAATAGCCGCAACACCTAAAGGAGAACCATTTAGGTTAAATGGATATGTTTCTGTCGGTTTCCCATCATCGTCACAGTATCTAACCGGAGCTAAGTTCGAAGACAGAATTTGATCAAGAATTCCATTATCGGGGAAATGGGCTTTTCCTTCCCCGTGTGCAGCCCAAACACCTAATGTACTACCTTCCATCCCTTTAAACATTATTGCTGGCGATTCTTCAATAGTCACACTGGTGAACCGACATTCGAACCGACCCGATTCATTGTGTATAAATCTGGGCTGAGTCGGGTCGCCACCGGAACCCATGACTCCACCAACTTGTGGGCCCGGGATCCACCCCAACAGAGCCATAAGTTGGCACCCGTTACAAACCCCAAGACTAAAGGTATTCGGGCGGTTATAGAATTCTTGAAACTGATTTAATAAAGACTGATTAAACCGTATAGATGCACCCCAACCTTTTGCGGAACCAAGAACATCGGCATAGCTAAACCCACCCACAAAGACAATTCCACGAAAATCTTTTAGCGAAACAGACCCATCAAGAAGATCCGACATTGTAACATCCCAAGGTTCAAAACCCGAAGCAAAAAACGCAGCAGACATTTCCCGGTCACCATTGCTACCCTCTTCTCGAATCACTGCCACTTTCGGTTTCGTGAGGCTATTCATGTAATTTTCATCAGTAAATCTTGGAGTAAAAGATAAATTCCATGCTGGTTCGTGTCGATTCTTTAATCCCTCTTGTTCCAAGGTTACAGTGGCTTCCAAGCTTTGTTTTTTTTCAAGATGGAAACTTGTTTCTTCCCAAATATCCCTAAGATCGGTGGTTTTTTCATCTAAATGTTTCATGCCATCAACTTCTAATTTTATCATTGGTTCGGAAGTTACTTTACCAATAATGTCAGCAAATACGCCACGGTTTTCAAGAATTGTTGTCACCTTATCAAGATTTGCTTTGCTGATCTCGAGAACAAGACCGAGTTCCTCTGAGTATAGAGTTTCAAAGATGCTTTTCCCTTGTGAATTTAAGCTGATCTGAGCACCACAGTTTCCAGCAAAAGCCATCTCAAGAACGCTGACAATAAGCCCACCATCACTGATATCATGACCAGCTGAGATCAGCTCGTCTGTAAGAAGATTTTGAACCGCATCAAAAACTGTTTTCAGATAAGGAACATCATCGACATCGGGACATTCATCCCCAATTTGGTCAAACACCTGCACACAATAGACAGCATATAATGAAATTTAAGTATGTTTAAACTTAGTATCTGAAAATTCGTATTAAAAAGTTAACATCAATAGGCAGGTCAAAGGGGTTGAGTTGACCCGCTAAAACATTCAAGGCACTATTTTGCTTAAATGCTCTGAAATAACCTTCAGATACCAAACTCCAAATCGTCCACAATTAATGAGCAATATCAGCTGAATAAGGCATTTTAGAAGATTTAATGTTCTAAATACTTGAGTATACATCCAATTCACAAAAGCAAACACTTCACAAATGTTAAAAACACAAACCGCAACTAAAAAACATTGCCAACTGAAAAAACCTATTTTCAAAAATTATTTGACGTTGTTATGAGCAGGCATACCATTATTAAAAAACACACACTTGGTTGTACTATTTTCATCACATACAAAACTATATTTGATTATTCTGGCCACAAATTTTTCTTTATAGACCAAAATGAAACCTAAATTTAGTAGGCAAATGCATCACAGGTCTTAACTAATGCTGTAAACAGTGTTAACATACATACTGAACTCACAAGAGTACAAACTATAACCAAGTA
>BQNB010030659.1:0-52066 GCA_026074375.1 Tanacetum coccineum | reverse complement strand
TTGCAGTTTTAACCCTTGACTTTTATCTTTTGTAATACAACTTGAGGCTTGGCAGTTTTAGTCCCTCAAGTTGTATTTTCTTCCATCTGGCTGACTTTTGACTTTGTTCTTTCCATTCCGTGCTTGGATTTGCTTTCTTTTTGTTCCTTTTCTTGAATATCCGTTTCCTGCACAATACAAATGCAAACATACAAATACAATGTATTTTTGGCATGTTTTTAGTCTTTTAAGTCCGTATAATGGAAAATGGTATGTGTAATTAAGCATATACCAAAATCCCCCATACTAAGGTATTGTCGTGTCCTCACGCAATGTTATGAAGTAAACACTCAAGAAAACTAAGAATCTCGAACCCCCTCGACTAATTACCTCAAAAAGCAGCAAAGTGCTCGTCAAGGGGAACTAAAGAATCAATAGCCTTGACGAGTTCCGTTTTCACCATTTTTTATATGTACACCAACTATCCCTAATATTTTTGGATTTTTCTTTTCCTTTTTCTTAACTACCTGTTTGACTTCCTTTATTTTATAAACACAGGGATCATAGAATGAGAAGCGTCCATAGAATAATCTACGGATGTCCTGACGGATAAATTCATCGTCCCCGACTTTTCACTAGATCCAAACCAAGCAATTAAACAAGATCATTTGTCAATATAAGCTAAATGTTAAGCACTCATACTTATGACTTGTGAATTTTAACTCCCGACATGGATATAAGATTTACATGTGTGTACTCAATTCAACTCAACCATAGATCAACTTATTTCCATAGTCGTAATTCGAGATGAATCATGACTCAAAGCAACAACTTATTAGGACCTTGTAACTTAATTTTAAAGAACGAAAATTTTACTGTAGAACTTTTTGCAACATCTTTATCATCATAAACATAAGTTCTTAAAGCTAGGAATGCGTTGCTTAGTTTGAACACCTACCTCGGCCTCGCTCCCTGGTAGGATATCACAACCAACGACCGGTTGAAAACCCACCCCTTGTTCTACGAGCGTGGAAATCACATCAACCATTCTTCCTAAAATGGGCTAAGATAGGGTGTCTTAGTTTGAACCCTCACCTAGGACCTTGCTTCTGGTGAGATATCACAACACACCAAACCCCTAAAGTAAAGATGTCCTTAGTTTAAACCCGCACCTCGTGGTTTAGGCTGAGGGGGATATCACGACACATCTTTACTTGCTCCCATTACTCAAAAGTATGCTTTAATTGGCATAATTTCAGCATTTTTTGGCATTCATGCTTCTTGAGCATTTTAACTTTTCAATTAACTAAGAACAGAATACCTTCGCTTTAAAAGAATCAAGTTACAAATTGAAACTTTTTCTAAAAACATCGATAGACTTAGTTGAAATGAAATGAGCTCATATGATTATGTGGATTAAAAGCTAATTGGAAAAAAGCCACAAGTTACTCAATATAATCTTAGAAAAATCTCTCAGCACGTAAACTTATAATTACGGACGAGATCGACTTCTTGTTTCATCACCTCTGATGCGCAGCTTAGCCTACAATTGAGAACAGCTAGGGCTCAACAATGATCAAATCTTGTGATACGTGTCAAAGACAAGGCAAATTTTCACAACGAGATGAGATGCCTCAAAACGCTATCCAAGTTTGTGAAGTCTTCGATGTATGGGGTATCGATTTTATGAGACCATTTCCGTCTTCGCATGGGAATAAATACATTCTCGTAGCCGTTGATTATCTTTCGAAATTGGTTGAAGCAAAGGCGCTCCCCACAAATGATGCTAGAGTTGTAGTTAAGTTTTTGAAATCCCTTTTTGCCCGATTCGGTCCGTTTATGAAGTGTGCCAAAAGATAAAACGTTAGTCGATTAGATTTGGATACTGGATTCCCAAAATGAAGCTGAGGATGTGAAACTCTTGATAAAAATACAAGCACGAGAGTTCTTCACAATCCGGGCAATCCTGGTCAATTAACAACACAAACACGAAACACGGGTAATGGAAAAGGTAAACCTCCACACAACAAGAAAACACTTATTCATTTCTACACAATACTACGATAAGCATGGGGTGCCTCCCACGAAGCGCTTGTTTAAGGTCACTATGCTTGACCCGTCACCTGAATTTATTGGACATTTGGGAATGTTTGGAGATCCGGGACTACCAATTGTGGTACGTCCCCTCCAAAGTAGTGCTTTAAACGATGACCATTCACTTTGAAATTTGGCCCAGAGTTTTGAGATAACTCGATGGTGCCGTACGGGAAAACTTGTGTGATAGTGAATGGTCCTGACCAGCGGGTTTTAAGCTTTCCTGAGAAAATCTTTAATCTAGAGTTAAAGAGGAGGACTCGATCACCGACGTTGAAAACGCGGTTCTTGATCTTGGAGTCGTGAATCCTCTTTGTCTTTTCTTTATAGATCAAAGAGTTCTCATAAGCTTCATCACGGAGCTCATTAAGTTCATTCAGTTGAACTTTCCTATGGTCACCAGCGGTTTTCAGATCAAAGTTTGTATGTTTTAAGGCCCAGTAGGCCTTGTGTTCTAACTCAATTGGCAGATGGCAGGCTTTTCCGTAAACCAGCTTATATGGAGTACACCCAATGGGTGTTTTGTAAGCGGTGCGGAAAGCCCATAAAGCATCATCGAGCTTATCTGACCAAGAGGTACGGTTCTCTCCTATTGATCTCTCAAGAATTCTCTTCAAGCCCCGATTGGAAACCTCGACTTGTCCACTTGTTTGTGGATGGTATGCAGTGGAAAGTCGATGGGTAACTCCATATTTAAGCATCACCTTGGCAAATTGATCATTACAAAAATGAGTGCCTCGGTCACTGATAATTGCTCGGGGAGTTCCGAATCGGGCAAAAAGAGCTTTCAAAAATCTTACTACAACCCTAGCATCATTGGTGGGGAGCGCTTTCGCTTCAACCCATTTTGAAAGGTAATCAACTGCTACTAGGATGTATTTGTTGCCTTTGGATGATGGGAATGGCCCCATAAAGTCAATGCCCCAGACGTCAAAGATTTCACAAACTTGGATGGAATTTTGTGGCATCTCATCCCGTTGTGAAATTTTTCCTTGACGCTGGCATGAGTTGCAGTTTTTAACCAACTCATGGGCATCTTTGTAGATTGTGGGCCAAAAGAATCCGGAATCGAAGACTTTTCTTGCTGTGTAGTTAGCACCGTGATGTCCACCGGTGGGACCATCGTGGCAAGCCATGAGGATGTCATGGGCTTCTTTGCCAAAAACACAACGTCGAATAACTTGATCCGCACAGATTTTAAACAGAAAGGGATCTTCCCAGAAATAATGCTTCACGT
Organism: Tanacetum coccineum; assembly: GCA_026074375.1. Classification (NCBI taxonomy): domain Eukaryota; kingdom Viridiplantae; phylum Streptophyta; class Magnoliopsida; order Asterales; family Asteraceae; genus Tanacetum; species Tanacetum coccineum. Next base: position 48,756 of record BQNB010030659.1, on the reverse strand, counting down.
CTTTGAAGAATTTTCTTTTCTGCTGGGTTGACATCCCTTTGATCACGAAATTTCCCGCATGGTAGTTTGCGATGTCAGCAAACCATGGGGTACTAGCATCAAGAGAAGCAATCGAACTAAGAGTTTCAAGAGGAAACTTTTCATTTATCTCCTTTGGATCGAGCTTATTCTCGTGAGGGCTCTCTAATCGTGATAGATGATCAGCCGCTAGGTTCTCAGCTCCTTTTGTGTCAACTACATCAAAGTCGAACTCTTGAAGGAGCAGAACCCATCGGAGCAATCTCGCCTTAGAATCTTTCTTAGCAAAGAGATACTTGAGGGCGGAATGATCCGTATACACAGTGCATTTGTTCATGACAAGGTAAGATCGGAATTTTTCGAATGCGTACACCACGGCTAACATTTCTTTCTCTGTCGTGGTGTAACGTGATTCCGCCTCATTCATTGTTTTACTTGCATAGTGTATAGGCCTTTAAGAAACGATAAATTTCTCAGAGACGTTGCCCAAGACTACACTAAGGCAAAAATCGCTTTCCATACACATAAGTTCAAATGGATACATTTCCATTACTGGGCATTCCAGGGATTGGAGCCTCGTTTTGAATTTTCTTTTTGAGAGTGTTAAATGCTTCAAGCACCTTTGGAGAAATAAAACGGAGATCTCTTTTTAAGCAAATAGTCATAGGCTACGGGGCGTATTTTTAAGAAATTCAGATAATCTTCTATACAACCCGCATGCCCAAGAAACCTACGGACACCTTTACGGTATCCGGTGATGGAGCTTTGCGATAATAGTCAATCTTAGCTCGATCGACTTAATTCCCGACTTGGAGATTTTAATGTCCAAGAAACAATAAATTCCTTCCTTAACCATGAAATGGCTTTTCCTCTCACCATTTAAAAGCTAATTTGGTTCTTCACACCGCTTAAAATCTTTTCCCGAATGGTAGGCATGTAAGAAAGAACAACCAAAAAACCGAAAAGTCTCCATAAAACACTTCCTTTATTTTTTCGATCATGTCGTGAAGATTGCATCATACATCTCTAGAATTGTGTCCTGGTGCATTGCAGAGGCAAAGGGCATGCGGGTAGCAAAGGTATCCGTATGGGCAAGTAAATGTTGTCTTTTCTTATCATTTGGGTGATGGTATTTGAAAATAACCCTAGAAACCATCGAGAAAACAATAGTAATTTCATTCTCACAAGCCTCCTCGAGTATTTGGATCCATGAATGTAGTGGAAAATGGTCTTTTCGGGTGGCTTCATTTCAACTTTCGTTAGTCAATGCATACCCGCCACCCCTAACTAATCGAGTTTGGAATCAACTCATTTTGCTCATTCTCAACTACAGTAAAACCACCTTTTCTTTGGTACACAGTGTACGGGCTTAACCCAGAACAATCCGAAGTAGGGTTAAATTAATCCACGTCAAGAGTTTTCAACTCCTTTGATGACATCTGGATTTTTGGGTTTACCGCTCTAGATGTTGGATATTGAATCGCTGGGTGTGTAGTCTTCTTCCATTAGAATTTTGTGAGTACAAAAATTTTGGGTAATACCATTGATATCGGAGAGTTTTCAATGCGATGTCTCCTGTGGGACTAGCAACACCTTATGAAGCAACTTTCTCCCCGACACTCAAATCTTTACATTGATGAACTGTAAACTTGTTGTTACCCTCGCAAAAAGCATATTCGAGGTGGGAGTAAGTCCTTGAGCTCACTCTCGGGAGGTCATCAATGATGTTTATCGGCTTTGGCTCACAAATCTTAATTCATTACTATTCCCAGAAAATAATTTGCATGGTTCGGAAGTGATGGTAAGAGGCTCAACTATTTAGGATAGCTTTAAGAAGAAGAATGTCCTTCTTGGGAATCACATTCGGCATCATCAATTTCCTGATTATTACAATATCAGAAAGTTCCGCCTCCATTTCTTCAAGAATGAAATCACTACCTCGAAAGGAGTGAGGGTGGAGAAGTGGTATCAACAATTTGGTTCAAAGAAAGGAGTAGAATTCATTTGCTAATCTTCCAAGAAACCTAAAAAACTCTTGAGAATATTCCTCACATGCTATATCAATAAAGTCGACCTTGTTAACTGATTTCATGGCATTGTAGGAGAAATTTTTTGTGTCACCTACTTTGAGAGTCACGGATTGGTCATCATGTCTTAAAGTCATCTCTCACCGTGTACAGCATCAGGCTCTTGCCGTTCTTAAAAAAATGTCTTTCCTAAAATCAACGGGACTCTAGGGTCGGCATCATAGTCTACTACCACAAACATGGCTGAAAGTAAGAAGTTCCAACCTTCAATACAAAAAACATCTTCGCTATGCGGTAGGAGTGGAGATTGATCGGTCCGGAGTTTTTTTTTTGGGGGTTTATCTAACTCAGTTATCATCCTAGTTTTGGTCAGTCTTTGGAGATTAAGCTTTTCAAAAACAGAGAGTGGCATTAGATTGATGCTTGCGCCGAGATCGGCCAGGGCCAAGCATTCATCCAACTCTGGGAAATCACACGGTATCAGAAATCTACCCGGGTCTCCTAATTTTTCGGGAAATGTCTTTAGGATGACTGCCGAGCAATTTTCATTAACCGGTGTTTTGGTTAATTCCAAGAAATCTTTCTTTGTTTTCAAACCCTTTCTAACATTGTACAAACTTAGCATAGTGCAGGAGAGCATCCCGAAGCTCAGCTCGAAGTGTGAGATTCCAAAAAAATTTCATGAATTTTCAAAGCTAAAAAGGTCGTCCTTTTTGCGGAATTTCCTCCTTGTTACCCATAGATGGATATGGTTAAAGTCGTTTTGGACTAGGACATGAAAACTAGGTTCATCAACTTGGATTATCGAGGTTGGAACTCTTTGGTACTCCGTTAGAAAGCACCGTGTCCCGTGTCACCATGGTTTCAACGTCCACACCGAGTGAATTTGAGGTCCATCATAATGAAACACCTCTTCGTGTGATTGCTTCAATCACCCTTCGGTTTTAGCAATGTGTTGCTAGGAAGAGAACCCGAGCCCGAAGTAGAAGCTTGTTGAAATTATGATTTGGTGAGCAAGTCGGTTATATGTTGGTCCATTTGGTTTTGCAGGTTTGCATAACCGCATCATTAGCTTTGACGTAGCTCTCAAAATTAGTTTTTGACACACCTGAAGCTTGATTAGCTGACGCTGTAAGCCTAGGTGTTGATTTAACCGAGGTGTTGATACATTGGGCTTGTTTTGAACCTGTGGTCGTTGGATTTGACCCTGTTGTAACCATTCCCACGATTTGGTTCTGCATCTGTTCCAACGATCTGATTGTTGGCTTGGCTGTTTGTTGCATGGAGAAAAACTGGTGGGCTGATTTGGTTTCCATCGGTGGCGGACGGTAAACCGGAATTTCTTGGTTGAAATTGGTTGCGGCTGCTTTGGCGAGAAAACCGTATTCTTGTATGTATCTCAGGTAAATGTTGCTAACAGGTAGTTCGACAATTACGATACATGGGCAACCAACGCAGTTATCACAACTTTGCTCAACGCTATTTACGGGACGGAGCCTGGAACGGAGATGTTTGCTTGTCGAGAAGTAAGCTCTAACCATATCTTACAATTCACAACATCGGAGATACTCCAAGGTGGAAGCGCTTCGGTAACTCACTTAGCACAATGGCTTTGCTTCGGGAGTGGACGAACTTTGGACTTGCACTCGATGATAATCTTGAGCAATCAGCGAGCTTTTGTCCAAAAAGTTACCACCTGTGCGGAGTTCAAAGATCTTGATCATTAACATTAAAGGCAATTGTAAATGTATCAAGTTGTGAAGCTCCGAAATCCATGATTGTGACATGCTCGGAAAGAAAAGATCTTTGAATCGATCCCAAGCCTCACTAAACGACTCATCAAATCTTTGTTTGAAATTGGTAATTTCGTTCCGAAGATTTGTCGTTTTAGAAGGTGGGAAAAACTGATTGATGAATTTAGAAAACGAGTTCATCCCATGTCTGAATCGAATCGAGATGTCTTTCTCAAGCCATAGCCCAGCTGCCCCAATCGAGAGAGAAAGGAAAAGAGCATCAACTTAATTGAATGTGACTGACATTAGGATATCTCAAAGTAGAGGTGATTTTATTGAAGTAACGGATGTGGGCATGTGGGTCCTCTTTGTCATGTCCGGAACTGCTTATTCTGGACAAGAGTTAGCAACCCATGCTTTATCTCAAAATTTGCTGCTTCGATTTCAGAACAACAATTGCATCCTCGTATCCCTCGGTGGGAGCCTGGAGCGATCTGCCATAGTTCGATTAGTCAAGTGCCTATCATCGTAACTTGGGAGGTCAACACGATTCGAAATGAACTTGTTGTTGATGTCGTTGTTGTTGTCGTAGACGACGAGCTTGAGAACGAGTGGCATACACTACAATAAAAACAAGAAGAGTAATTTTTTGGTTTTTTAGTTTATTCACAATCTATTTTTAAACGGACATGAACCTAAAACTAGACAACTTGAACCCAAATAGTCAGAATACTTCACGTTAGCTCCCAAAAAGCAATACAATCAGGTGAAAAAAGGTGCCCGGGAGTAGGAATAGCGCGAAGCTTATTTCTCCTTTCGGGTCGTAGTTCCTTGGAACAACCCTCCTTATACCCACTTTATATATTGTTATTTCTTTTGAGGTGAGCCGTACCTAGTAAACGACACAAATGGAAGTTTTAAATCTTTAAATCGAGTTGGGAAATTTGTATTGTTCCACACGTTAGGAACAATTGATAAATTTGGAGTTTATTTTTTATTTTTATTTTTTATGGACCATTTTTTTATATTTTTGATATATTTTTTTTATGTTATATATATACTAAAAAAAAAGGAAAATATTTTTGTACTTTTATATTTTTATAAAAGAAAATATTCACATATTCAAACACAAATTTTCAAATGTAAAGATAATCGTTTTCAGCCTCCCCGGCAGCGGCGCCAATAAATTGACTATTTAATCGCTCCGTTCTCACCCCTATATATATAGCCAATAAATCTATGATAAATAGAATACACAACCAAGATCAGGATCCGCGAGACCAGAAAACCGAAGTATATATAGTATCTCCGGGTACGTTAGAGTCCCAACGAGGCTTAAATAGAAAATCGAATGACGATTGAAGATTGGAGTTTGAATATGACAAGGATGAAAATATGATTGGGCACTAAACTTTTATAAGCAAATGCACACAAAGATAAGCGAGGAAAATAAGCTAGAACAAGAATAAAAGCTAGAAATGGTGAAAACACTTAAAACTTTTACTCTAAGACAGAAATAAGCTCAAATAAACTTAAGACAAATCAAATAAGCTAAGCTAACTCTAAATAAGCAAATTCAAAAAGCAATTAAGCTAAATTAAGCAAGGAAACTCAGCAGTACTAACAACAGTACTAACAGTTTTAACTAACAGTACTAACTTTGAGTTAGTACTGCTAGCTTTAAGTTAGTACTGCTAGCTCACTAAAACACAATGAAACAAGAAATAAGCAAATAAACCAAAACAGATGTTTACCTAACCCTAATAAGCACTTCAGGAGTAAGAATAAGCAACTAGAATAAACTAGAATGGCAAATGAGCTAAAAAGCTACAATCCCGTTTTTAGTCCAAGTCCTCAAAAAGTGCTGATTTTAAAAAGTCGTTTTTAGCCAAAACGCAAAACACGAAAGTTGTTCACAACATGTTTTTTAAGACAACTTTATAAAAGAACACCTTTCAAATAAGCACTTTATAAGCTCCAAAAAGCCAAAACAGCTGCTGATTGCAGAAAGTTGCTTAAACTTTTGGTTTTTGGTATTTTGGACACTACAAACTCAAAATAAGCTCAAATTCAAAAAGGAGAGATGTTTTGGAAAGCTTATATGTTGATTAATTTGATTCCAAAAAGCTTTTTCAACCAAACACAACTTAACTTAACTCAATTTGCATCAAAAAGTAGTAAACTCTAACTTTTTCTTAAATAAGCCAAATTCAAAATAAGCTAAAATCACCAATAAGCCAAACTGAAAAGTGGGATTTTGGAAATAAGCTCACTAATGAGTCCTTATTAAGCCCACCTATTCACTTTTATAAATAAGCCAATGAAATAAGCACAATAAGCACAAATGACTACACTACTATTTTTTGGATTTTAATGAAAATAAGCACTTTTAGACCTAAAATAAGCTACTGAAATAAGCTCAAAACTTTAAACAAACCTCAAACAGATTTAGTTCACCCTCCAATGAGCTTATGTTCAAAAAATCATAACCTAAAACCTAATCTAACTATCCTAAAAGTGAGATCAAAAATTGGTGAACTACCGGTACTAACCTGGAGTTAGTACCGCTAGCCTTAAAAGTTAGTACCGCTAGTTAAAAGTTAGTACCGCTAGTTCTAAAAACCTCTTAAAGTTTTCAAAAGTCATTCTATTCAAGCTTATTGGATTCTAATTTGTTAAAAACAGATTATCAAGTAACAAAATAAGACACTTATAAGCAACTTTCAATCAATAATAAGCACTTAAATAAGCTGAATTAGTCTAACAGTATTAACTCCTAACTAACAGTTTTATCAAATGAACTAACAGTACTAACTAAGAAAGTGATACAAATTATTTTTAAACTAACAACTAAACAAGATAAGCACTAAACATACTAATAAAAACACAAATAAGTAAAATATAAGTAACAAATAAGCACTAATAAACAGTTCTACAGTAAATAAGAAAAGTAAGAAAAAGAGAGACTTACAACACCCTTGCTCAAAACAGGGTTAAACAAAGAATCTACAAGCTCTAGCTTGTATTAAACAAATTAGTAGTGTCTATAAGCCCATCCAGAACTGGCTTATCATCCATAGAGTAAGCTGTGGAATATTTGAGAGTGATTTTTGTAAATTTCTCTTAACTACTTAACTTATTAAATTTACTTAATTAAAGCAGCTTATAAATAAGCTGTATTAAGAGCTTTTTAAACACAAAACAACACAATTAAGAGCTTAACATTTGGAATTGTAAATTGACTTAAAAACCTTAAATTTGCATTACAACTTGAAAGAGTTACAAGATAAAGTAAAAGTTGTAAATACTGAAAGATATAATCTAAGTTATAAAAAACTAAAACCTAACTCTTTTAAAACTATGGTTACAATGCCCTATATTATACTCAACATGAATTAAGGTCTTGGTTTCTTGAATCTCTTCTCTTCTTTCTTCTTCTTCTGAGTTTTCTTTGGTATAGACAAAAGCCAAGGTGTGTTTGATAGTGTGAGGTTAATCAAAAAACAAATCCAGCCTTCAATTTCTTTGTGCTTCTTTTGGAGTAAATCACAAGCCATCGAAATTGCTGATGAAAAGTGGTGAGGAATGCCAACAATGGCACTTATACAGCTGGGGGGTTGATAGAGGAGTGGTTGAAATGATTTATCTAGGGTGTTGAGTGTTTTTGCAGGGAGAAGGTATGGGAAGACATCCCTACTCTGCACCTGGGTTTTGTTTTGGGCGGGAAAGATGTAGTATTATTGGGAGGTGGCAAGCTTTGGTCCCCCTCATCTCTTATAAATATTTTGAAAACTTTACCCATTTTTGCAAGTTCAACCCTTGTCTTTTATAACTCATGTTAATACAACATGGAGGTTTTGGCAATTTTAGTCGCCTCAAGTATATATTTTCTGAAGTTGTTGAACTTTAGACTTTGAAATTTGACTTTTGTCATTTCCATCCCGTGATCGTTTTTGTCGTTTGTGGTTTGTTTTGTTCCTTTTTCATGAATATCAGGCTCCTTACACAATAACAAATTGCAAAACAACAATACAATGTATTTTTGGTACGTTTTTAGTCTTTTAAGTCCGTTTTTAATGGAAAATGGTATGTGTAATTAAGCACATACCAAAGAACCTGCACCATAAATGGCACCAATGGAATCTCCTCAAACGATATCTACTGTAAAACTTCCTATGCTCAAGAAGGGTGAATATACCCTTTGGAGCATAAGTATGGAGCAGTACCTCACAAACACAGATTACAGCTTGTGGCAATTAATCATGAATGGTGATGAACCTGTACAAACAACAAAAGATGAGAATGGTATTGAAACTGAAGTACCTCCAAAGACTGCTCAAGCACTATTACAAAGGCAAAAAGAAAGAAAAGCTAAAAGTACTTTGCTTTTGGATATTCCTGATGAATATCAACTGAGGTTCCATGGTATAAAGGATGCAAAAACTCTGTAGGCTACTATCAAGAGTAGGTTTGGTGGCAATGTTGAATCTAAGAAGATACAGAAGAATGTCTTGAAGCAACAATTTGAAAACTTTTCTATATCTGACATAGAAGGCCTAGGCAAAGCATATGATAGGTTTTAAAAACTTATCAGCCAACTTGAAATTCATGGTTCAGCTGTTTTAAATGACGATGTAAATCAAAAATTTCTAAGAGCTCTACCTTTATCATGGAACAACATAGCTTTGATTATGAGAAACAAAAAGGGTATAGATGAATTAGATATTGATGCTCATAATAATGATCCTGAAAGTGTTGGATGGAGCTGACAACAAAGGTTCTTAAGATCATCTTTAAACTTACAGAATGGGCCCTTCTTTCTGCAGAAGACACTAACATATTTAATGAAGTTAATATGTCAATGGTGTTTTCTACAGCACGTAGCCATCCTCACAAGGACAAGCCTCTTCATCATCATATACTGATGATCTAATGTTATCATTCTTTGCTAATTAGTCAAATAGTCCACAACTGGATGATGAAGACCTAGAGCAGATTGATCATGATGATTTGGAAGAAATTGACCTTAAATGGTAGGTGGCTATGCTTTCTATGAGGGTTAAGCGATTTTATAAGAAGACTAGAAGAAAGTTAATCTTCAATGGCAAAGAACCTGTAGGTTTTGATAAAACTAAGGTTGAATGTTTTAACTGTCATAGAAGGGGCTATTTTGCAAGGGAATGTAGAGCACCAAGAAATCAAGGGAACAGGAATGGAGATGCAGGGTATAGGAGCAGGGACAACACAAGAAGGACTGTACTAGTGGAGACCTCTGATGCATTGGTTGTTCAGGACAATGCTTTGATTGTCCAAGATAGACTAGGATATGACTGGAGTTATATAGCTCAAGATGAACCAACTGAGTTTGCTCTCATGGCCTACACTTCAAACTCCTCAGGGTCTGACACAGAGGTATAATCTTGTTCTAAAACCTGTGTAAAAACATATGAAAAACTTCAAAAACAGTTTGATGAACAGAGACAAACTCTTAATAAGGCTAATCTATAAATTGTAGCTTATCAGTTAGGCCTAGAATCTGTAGAGTCTCAATTAGTTGTTCATCAAAAAAATGAAGTTGTCTATGAAGAAAAGATTGCAGTCTTAGAATTTGAAGTAAAAGACAAAAGTAATGCTATCACTAGACTTAAAAATCAGTTAGATAAAACCTTAAGAGAAAAAGATGATTTGAAAGCTAAACTAGAACAGTTTGAAACATCTTCTAAAAACTTAAAAAACTGATTAATAGTCAATTGAGTGCTAAAGATAAAACTGGGTATGGGACTTTTGGAGATCAACTTAATGAAAGTTATTCAAGTGGTAGTGAATTGTTTAATAGTGTATTTGATAGTCGTTCAAGTGATGAAGATGACAATCAAACAAATGATAGGTTCAAAAAGGGTGATGGATATCATGCAGTTCCCCCTCCTCTTACTGGGAACTACATGCCTCCATTAGCTGACTTATCTTTTGCAGGATTAGATGATTCTGTTTATAGGTCTGCAGCAAATAAGACTAGTACTAGTATGTCTAAAGGTGAAGCAAGTGTCACTTAAACTAGCAATATTAGTGTAGAAATTCCTAAAGATTTTGTTAGGTCTAGTGAAGTTCTCATTGAAGATTGGAATAGTGATGATGAGGATGTAATTGAGCCTAAGGATTTACAAACAACAGTCAAACCTAGTTTTTAAAGGATTGAGTTTACTAAAGCTAGGAATGAACCTGTTAAATATGATAAATAAGCTAAAAAACCTAAGATGGTCTCTCAAAATCCTAAGGTAGAAAGAAAAGATTGGAATGGAAAGATGACCCAAAAACTGGGGTTAGGTTTTAGGTTCACTAAGAAATCTTGTTTTGTTTGTGGAAGTTACAACCATCTAATAAAAGACTGTAATTTTCATGAAAAGCGAATGGCTACAAATTCTGTTTTGAAAAACATGGGAAAAGGTACTGGTCAGAGGGAAGTTAGACCCGTTTGGAACAACACTTAAATTTGTTCCATCTACAGTCTTAACTAGGTCTGGAAGAGTACCAGTTAGTGCTGTGGTATGTGCTTAATTACACATACCTTTACCTTAAAGATGAGCTAATATAACAAAAGAGGGACTTAAATTGCAATATATGATTGTTTTGCTAATGTATTGTGCGTAGAACGGATAACTAGAAAAGGCGAAAACAAAGCCAAAACGACAAAATCGGACTCGGAATGGAAAAGACTATGAAAGACAAAGCCAAACCGAAGCCAAAAAGTCAACAGAAAAGTCAACTGGTCAAAGTCAAAGTCAACCCAAGTAACCCGAGGCCAAAAGTCAAAGAAATCTATGTTTAGGGACTGAAATTGTAAACCTAAATTATTTATTTATAAGGAGAAAAGAGGAGGAAAATGAAGAGAGAAGAAAGGCCAAATCTGTCATTTTTGCAAGATATACTCCAAGGATTGTTTCTGCCAAGGTCCCAAAGAGTTGTATCCACCAGGACGAGTGGTGCAAAAGGTGTTATAACCTATGGGGACTATTTCTGCCAAGTCCCCAAAAGTTATAACACCACAAGGACCATGGGTGTAATAAAACATATAACTATGAGGGACCATTAGTGCCAATCTCCCAAACCCACACCCTGTTATAACTCAAACAGCTTTTCCCGCTCATTTTTTCCCCCCAACACAACTCACGAGTGTGAAACCCCGTTTTTACCCTGCAAACCTTCACCAACACCTATGCGGTAATTTCATCTTTTTCCTCCCCATCACTACCTTTCACTAGCTGTAAGAATTGCCAAGTTGGCAATCTCAAACTCCCTAAGCTCATATCGACGACCAAGATTGATTATTGATGAAATTGAAGGGCTAGGATTTGTTTGCTTTCCCCCTCTCACACAACTAACACAAGGACTCAGTTATAAAAGAGAAGTAGGACATAAGAAAGAGTAGTTAGGTTTTTTACGTTCTTAATTTATCAGTTGTAATTTTTCGTTTTTTTAAAAGCATCTTCTTTTATAATTTAAATTACTTGCAACTTTGTAATCTTTAGACTGTTTTTTACTATCTGAGTAATAAAACTCAGTTTTAAAGTTTCATTGTCTTTCCATTTTCAACTTTTAAGCCATAGCTGATATTCGCATTAAGCTCTTAATTAAGCTCATTTGTGCTTATTCTTGTTGAAAGCTCAAATTCAGGTTAAAGATTGTCAAAAGTCATTTCAGTCACTGGTTTTGTTTATTTTATATCAAATTAGGAACAATTGAGTTCATTTGATAAAAGTTTGGAGTTCAGAGAGTAAAAGCTAAAAAGCTTATTGAGCCTTTAAGCTCAGTTTAGAGGTAGGAGCCAAATTAGGTTAGTTTTAAAGACCACCTCACTCACAAGGAGTGGCTTGGTTCTGAGTACAACAAAAAAACCAAGGTTTCATTTCTTAAATTTCATTCTAGCTTAATTTTTAGCTTAAAACATTTGCTTATTTACTCTCCATTCTAGTCAATTCTTTGCAAACATGTTTGTTTAGACTTGTTATTTATATGTTTTAAGTTTTCATTGAATAAAAGTGTGTAATCTCAGTTTATATCTTAAAACTGCCAAAGTTAGGGTAATAAGCTAGGTGCAGAACAAGTGGCATTATTTCCTTTAATAAGCTGAAGTTTTGTTTTAAAATAGCTTTTATGAGGTTAGATTAAGTAAAAAGTAGATAAAAGGTCTTAATATTTTTAGTGTTTATAAAATACGATTTTAATGTCCCTTTAGTTTGACAGCTTAAAGTAAAGGGGTGTTTGGCATAAGCCTTAAAACGGGTCAAATCAAGCTTTGGCATGGGTTGAGACCACTTAGTTACTTTGAGCTTAAGTTTTAAGCTTGCCTTAAGCTGTTTAACAAGCTCTTTTAGTTTGAAAATTGTTTTCAAAAGTTTTATAACCCCTTGTGTGAAACTGTTAGATTTTTACAAACACCACAAGTGCTTATTTAGTTAAGCACTTGTGGTTTGAGTTTAAGTGTCAAAAAAGAGCGTGTTTGAGTGTGTTAAGAAGCTGTTAAAACTTCGCTTTGTCCTTTTGACTTTGTAAGTCAAAAAAAAAACCAACAAAGTGTTTTCTCGGTATGTAGGCAGTTTTTAAATACTCAAGGGCCTTTTTCACCATAAAATATTCAGATTGTTTAAATGAAGTTTTAGGAGCGTGCAAAAATTTGTGTACAAGTCAATTTGCTAGGGTACTAAATCTGTTTAAGCTTATCTTTTTAACTTGAGCTTATTTGACAGCTTTTAACAAGCTGTCAAATAAGCCCCTAGTTTTAAGCTTTAATCTCCCCTGGTGCAAAGGGGAGATTTTTTAAAGTCCTTTCTTCTTTGTTTTTGGGTTCTAAAGCCAAAGTTTCTTGGCTTATGTAGAGCGCTTAATAAAGACTCTTGTATAAGCTTGTTTAGTTTCAGCTTTTGAAAAGCTTATTTGTTGGCTTATTTTTAAGCCCAATGGCTTTTGAATGTTTTTTGAATGCCCTTAGGTGTTAAGGAGACTGCTTATCTTTTCTTTATGCTTATTTAGCTTAAGTCACTGCTTTATTTAGCTCTTAATAGCTTTTTAGATAGTATAAATAGTTGTTTAGCTTATTGAGCCTCTTTCCTAGCTTATTTGTCCACACAAGTTAAGCCTCCTTTTAGCTTTTAAGCCTTGCTTTTAGTTTCTGCCAACTTAAGCTTTTTCCAGCTTATTAGTTTTAAGCACTTAGCCTTTTTAAGCTTATCTAAGTTAGTTTAGACCATCCTTAGCTTAGTTTGTCTTTGTCTTAGCTTATTTCGACCAAAAGCCCAAAATGAGTTAGCTTTTCTAAGCTTTAAGCCATTTTAAGCTAAACTGCCACTTTAAGCTTATTTTTTAAGCTTATTAAGTGCTTTTCGTAAAAAGTTGTAGTTGACAAAGTTGTTAAGCCCCACGAGCTTAACAACTTTGCTTCTTTGAGTTTTCGAAAAAAAAAGGGGAAAGACAATTGGTCCGGGTGAGCAAGACTCGAACCCGTGACCAATCGATACATTCCCCTTTTACACAACACACTCACCGCTGCGCCCTTGGGTCTTTTTCGTTAAAGACTCAAGGGGTTTAATATATAAGGGTGTTTTAGGCTAATAAGCTCATAAGCTGAAAACAGCTTATTCGGGGCTTATTTGTTAAGCAACTTTGTGTTTTTCATTTTTCGTAGGATCTTTATAAAGTAAAGTATTTTTAGTAAATTTTTCAGAATTTTTCGAAATCATTTAATATTTTTTATAATTTAATTTCGTTAAAAGTTTAATTAATTCATAAAAAATACAAAAATTATCAAAAAAATATTTTGCTTTTTTAGAAAATTTTCTTTTGTCATATAGTTTGTAGGAAAAATACAAAAATTTTCGTAGGGTCATTTTTACAACTTTTCCTTTTTTAAAGAACGGTCCGGGTGCGGGATTTTGTCCGGGTACGGGATTTTGTCTTGACTCGTTTTTGGGTCAAACGAACTCCGTTTTCGGTCTAGTCTTTTTCATTCTTCGTTATTTGTTCCCTAGAGTAGTTTAGAAGCAAAAATTTCTTCGTAGGGTTAATTTTGAAGATTTTAGGTTTTTCCCCCTTTGTTCGGGATTCGTGCTCTCGTTTTCTAGTTTAATTTCATAATTTCTAGGTTTTTCTTAAACGTTTTTGTTTGTTATTATCTAATTTGACTTTTCCACACTCTCAAACCAATTCTCTCCTTCAAACTCAAATCTTCGACTGTATCGATTTTCCAGTCCAGCCTCGTTGGGGATAAACGACCCGGGAACATTCTATACTACTCTCGGTTTTATTGACTTTGTTTCCAGACTATTCTTACTATATATATTCTATATTTTATTATATATTATATATATTATAAGGTGTAGTTTGGAAGCGATCAATTTTTGGCGCCGTTGCCGGGGAGGCTGTGATACCGATTTTCGTTACGTTTGACAAATTGTGTTTGAATCTGTGAATATTTTCTTTTATAAAAAACAAAAAAATACAAAAATATTTTTCATTTTCTTTTATTAGTATAATTATCAGATAAAAACCAAAGAAAAACCAAAAATATAAAAACATTGTCCATAAAAAGAAATAAAATTCACAAATTGGTAAAATACCAAAATATAATATTCTCAACTGAGGTATTATCATAATAACTTCCGGTGAACTTGTTGGTTCCCAACTCGAACAAAAGATTTAAAAACTTGCCATTTGTGTCTCTTACGACGAACGGCTCACCTTGAAAAGTTAAACAAACTATAAAGTGGGTATAAGGAGGGTTGTTCCGAGGAACTACGACCCGAAAGGAGAAATAAGCTTCGCGCTATTCCTACTCCTCCGCTCACCTGTGCGTTTATCTTTTTAAGAGCTACCGTGAAGTAAGTAGATTATTTGGTTTAAGTTGTCTTATCTCATTGTCCCGTTAAAATCAATTGTGAATAAATAATTAAAATCCAAAAAATTAGTGAGTAGAGTTTTACTTTTTTATATTTCTAATTGTGCAGCGCACACGTTCTCAAGCACTTAGACGCGACAAACCACAAGTCAGACAACCTTTTGTGAAATCACCAAATCGTTGAGAAACCAAATTAACAAACAAAGAAACTTTCAAACCTCGCCATAGTTAACGATGGAGGATCGATAATCGAGACTATGCGGCAATTGCTGGCGAAGCACCCCACAACGAGGGTTACGAGATGCGAGTTCAGACATGTTGTTTCCCCCGAAATTACAACCAAAAGCGAACAAGCAATAAACTTTGAGGGATCAAGCATAGGTCCAACTTAATCTTTGTTCAAAAGAACAAGAAATATACCCAAAGCAATTTTTTTTTTTTTAGGACAGCGGGGAGCGCATAAAGAAGCCCAACCGCGTGGAGCCGGATCGCACCCCACGTAAAAGGGAGGGACAATGCCGGCCACCAACTAAGGAGAGAGAAATCCGATATTTCAACAATATCACGTTCAACGATGGGAAGTCCCCGAACGTCCCGAATACGTCGGTGAAGCTTCTCTTTTCCCCAATTTCCCTCGAGGGAGCAGCCCGGATTTGGCTTGAAAAAGGCCCCCTCGAGTCGATTCTTACAAATGCGGATGGATCTTGTGTCAAAATTCACAAATTAACAAAATATTACTTCCCCCCTAGCCCTCCCCTCTAAAACGACAAATCCAGAAAAATTGAAATCACGAGATTTTCAGCAAAAATTTTGATGAGAAACGTTTTACAGAGGGCATGGGACCAACATGATTCAAATGATCTTCTTAGAGGGATGCCCCCCAATCATGGGTATTCACAGAATTGATCAAAAAACTACGAATACACGAGACAAATGACACAAATTCCTAAATAGAAAAGCTAAAAATTGCCCGTAACTTCCAAAGATCAAGATTTCATTGAACTCCGGCTGCTGCGGGTGGTAACCTTATTTTGGATAAAATGCCTCGAGAATATCCGTAAAAATCATCGAGAGCAAATCCAAAAGTTTCGTCAATCAACTAAGCAAACCAGATTATCTCCATCTCTCAAAAAAAAACAACAAAAAAAGATAACGAAAGCAACGAAGGAAGAACAACGACAAAAAACTAAACGGAGGAAGGAGGAAAGAAGAGATAATGGATTTCCTTCATGATTAAGATATTTGGATTTGACTCTCGATGTTTGTTAGGCATTCTCGAGGCATTTTTAGTCCAATAAGTTACCACCCGCAGCGGATTTGCAATGAATCCTGAGCCATTGAATTTAGGGCATGATAGAAATGTATTCGAGTTGATGCAATTCTGAAAACTCATGAATGCGGGCATCCTCTATGAAGATCTTTTGAATCGAGTCCCATGCCTCGTAAACGTCTCATCAAATTTTTGCTGAAAATCTCGTGATTTCATTTCTGAGATTTTCGTTTTAGAGGAGGGTAGAATTTGTTAAGGAATTTTGGACACAAGATCTCCATGTAAGAATCGATCGAGGGCTCTTTTTACAAGCCAAATCCGGGCAGCTCCCCGAGGGAAAATGGGAAAAGCATAAGCTTAACGCGACTATTTCGGGACGTTCGATGAACTTCATCGTATAAGATGATCCTTGTGAAAATCGGATGTGGGCATGTGGGGACTTCTTTAATCGTGCCAAAAAATTGCTTGTTTTGAACAAGATTAAGTAGACTCATGCTTGATCTCAAAGTTGTTCGCTAAAGGTAATTTCGGGAAAACAACGATCGCAACCTCGTAACCGCTCGTGGGGTGCTTCGAGCAACGTACCCCTCGGTGGGTGCTTCGAGCAGTTGCGCCATAGTACGATTATCAGCCATCGTAACTATGGGAGGATTATCAGGTTTCTCAAGATTGGATGATTCAACAGAAGTTTGTCGGACTTGTGGTTGTCGACGTCTACGTGCTTGAGAACGAGTGCGCATGCACAAAATAGAAATATAAAAAGAAAATTTACACTAATTTTTTTGGATTTTTAATGATTTATTCACAATTGATTTTAACGGACAATGAGATAAGACAACTTAAACCAAATAATCTACTTACTTCACGGTAACTCTCAAAAAGATAAACGCACAGGTGAGCGGAGGAGTAGGAATAGCGCGAAGCTTATTTCTCCTTTCGGGTCGTAGTTCCTTGGAACAACCCTCCTTATACCCACTTTATAGTTTGTTTAACTTTTCAAGGTGAGCCGTACGTTGTAAGAGACACAAATGGCAAGTTTTAAATCTTTTGTTCGAGTTGGGAACCAACAAGTTCACCGGAAGTTATTATGATAATACCTCAATTGAGAATATTATATTTTGGTATTTTTACCAATTTGTGAATTTTATTTCTTTTTATGGAAAATGTTTTTATATTTTTGGTTTTTCTTTTGTTTTTAGATGATAATTATACTAATAAAAGAAAATGAAAAATATTTTTGTACTTTTTATGTTTTTATAAAGAAAATATTAACAGATAAATACAAATTATCAAAAGTAACGATAATCGTTTTTCAGCATCCCCGGCAGCGGCGCCAAAATTTGACTCGCGAGAATTAAACTCCTTCTTATGTAGCCATAAATATCAACACACAAGAAGGATCAGAATCACGCGAGAGCAATGAAAACCGGAAGCAGTATAGAGTGTTCCTGGGTCGTTAAGTCCCAACGAGGCTGAAATGGAAAATTCGCGAGACGATTGATAATTGATGTTTGAAAATGACAAGGAATGTGATTGGGAACTAAACTTAATGAGCAAATGCACGTAAAAATAAGCAAAGAAAATAAAAGCCAGACACAAATAGGCTCAAATAAGCTCAAGGTAAACTAAATAAGCTAAACTAACCCTAAATAAGCAAATACAAAAAGCAATTAAGCTAAATTAAACAAGATAAACACAACAGTACTAACAACAGTACTACCAGTATTAACTAACAGTATTAACTTGAAGTTAGTACTGCTAGTTATAAGTTAGTACTGTTAGCCTAAGTTAGTACTGCTAGGCTAATAAAACACAAAGAAACAATAAATAAGCAAACAAGCGAAAACAGAAGTTCACCTAACCTTAATAAGCACTTAGTAATAGGAATAAGCAACTAGAATAAACCAAAATGACAAATAAGCTAAAAAACTACAAACTGATACACTAATGAAAATACTTTGAAAGGGAAAATAAACTTAAATAAGCAAACAGTAAAGGAAAATGGTTTAATCTACTCTAAAAAGCTAAGGAAGTCTTAAATAAGCAGAAATAATAAGCTGGTAAGCTAAAATGAACCACCAGTACTAACAGCTTTAACTAACAGTACTAACTTTTAGTTAGTACTGGTAGCTATAGTTAGTACTGCTAGTTTTAAAATCCTAAAAATGAACTAGCAGTACTAACTAAAGGGTTAATACTGTTAGTTCAAAATACCCCTTAAAGTTTTCACAAATCATTTTTCTTTTATTATTAAGCTGATTTGGTCCTTAATTATTAAAAACACATTGTTAAATAACAAAATAGAATGCTTATAAACAGGTTTCAGTCAAGAATAAGCACTAATAAGCAGTTCTACAGTAAATAAGAAAACAAGAAAAAGAGAAACTTACAGAACCCTTGCTCAAAACAGGGCTAGACCAAGTATCTACAAGCTCTAGCTTGCATAAAACAAGCTAGTAGTGTCCATAAGCCCATCCAGTACTGGCTTATCATCCATAAATTAAGCTGTGGTGTATTTGAGAGTGATCTTTGTAATTTTTCTCTTAACTACTTAACTTTTTATCTTTACTTAATGAAAACAGCTTATAAGTAAGCTGTGTTGAGAGCTTTTTGAAACACAAAATAATACCAGTAAGGAACTTAACACTTGGAATTGAAACTTGACTTAAAAACTCAAATTTGCATTAAACTTGAAAATGTTACAAAGCTGAAAGTAAAAGCTGTAAGTGACTTTGAAAACTGAAAATTAAACTTAAGATTAACTAAAATTAACTAGTTTTAGCTAAGAAAAGAACTAAAAACTAGATGCCGTCAAGTAGGCTTACAAAAAGCTCTATTTATAGCCGAAGTCTTCATCTCTTGGACTTGCAGCTTGTGTTTCTTTTGTGAGAGCTTCAACCAAGTGTGCTTGTTGTGTGAGAGGATTCTTCAACAAATCCCAGCCTTTTATTTCATTTGTGCTTCTTTGGAATCAATCTCAGCCATTGAAGATACTTGGGAAAGGTGAGGGATTTCCAACATGGCCTTTATACAGCTGGGGGGAAATAGTAGGGTGGGTGAAATGATTTTGGCTAGGGTGTCGAGTGGTTTTGCAAGGGAGAAGTATGGGGCGACATACAAGTTGTAACTGGGTTTGTTGGGCGGGAAAGAAGACTTTTAGGGAAGTAGGCAGATTGGTCCCCTAAAGTTATATAACTTAAATGCAATCTCTACCCGGTGTGCAATTTTGACCCTTGCCTTTTTATTTTTTGTAATACAACTTGAGGTTTGGCAGTTTTAGCCCCTCAAGTTGTATTATCTTTCTTCATTGGCATGATTTATGTGACTTGCCCTTTCCACCCTCGTGCCTGGATTTGTTTGTTTTTGGCTGTTCTATTTTGTTCCTTTCTTGAGTATCCGTTTCCTGCACAATACAATGCAAAACATACAAATGACGAATGTATTGTTTGGTATGTGTTATCAGTGCATTTAAGTCCGGTTTTCATATAAATAACATGGATGTGTGGTATGTGTAATTAAGGCCACATACCATAAGATAATATTCACTTGTAAAATAAAAAAACTATGAGAGTTAGTACCGATCGTGGGGTAGTTTTGTTGAAGCGTAGAAATATTTTTGTGGTTCCGGGTATGCTTAAACGTACTTTATCGCGAAACGAATATAATTTACGTAACCGATAAAGATAAATTAACAATGACAATAATTATTCTCAAAATAATTATTCAATACTTGATTGATGTAAACGCTTAATTGATTGAACCGCGTTTATATGTAAACGCTAATTTTAAGCGTACGCTGATTTTTTTTAAAAAAACCTTCGCTATGAGATTTGCAGTAAACACGTACATTACAAAATACATTGCGGATTTTCTAGCGTCGTCATACTTTTAAACACAGGGTGTTATATGGTATGATCTTGTAAAAATCATATCATCTGCTTGTGTCAACATTTGGCACTGGAGCTTGGGGTGTAAGTCGTGTGGTATCCCTTTCAGGGAGTAAGCGAAAGATTGAATCCCCAATTGATCTTCTTAGAGCACTTACTTCGGCTGCTTCCTTAATAGGGTTAGTGTGACCTAGGGCGCTAGTTACCTATGCCGTTCCTTGGGTAGAACTTAGTCGATTAATAGTTAATTTTATTAAATATATGGCTAAATGACTGAGTCAGAGGAACATATATCCTAAACACCTCCGCATACATCTGATAATGCTCCGTGTGCTTCATTTCTTTTGTGATCATCCAAGCTTGTAGCTGCAATACCATCTTTGTCTTTGATGTCTTCCCGAATTAAAAATATTCTTCATGATATCATCATCTTGCAAGTTGTGAGTACTTGTCTCGAGCACGTCTTGAGATGTCAGGAAAGATAGTCATGTAATGCTGACAATGAACTTTTGTAGAATCTTGATATGGAATCGCAAGATGTTGGGAATGATAAGCGATATTAAAGTCCATCACCATAGTCAAATTTGCATAATCCACATGAATGTTATTGACAAAGCAATACATCATTTGCATTATCTGCAACGGCGGTTGATCCCATCCAGTGACACGTGTTGTCAAGCATTTGGAGAATATCTTGTCAGTAACTATGGGTCATGGCAGCAGAGACCAGTTGTCTTGAAGCTTGATGATGTCTCAGCTTCCATTGTAAATCCCCAATACTTGTTGTATAATGGGGGGAACCATGTCAGAAAATAAGGTGGTGGCACGAATGTATTAAGTTGTTGTTAGATGCTTGTGGAAATGGAAAGATTGTTCTGGAAGTCATCCATGTAAGAAAGTAAAGTTGCTCCTTTCTTTCCAGCATAAACTTGAGCCTATACTTTGAACCGTCTTCCTTCAAAGTATGCCAGAACTGTGCCATATAAATCCATGGTACGGATGAAGAAGCTGCAATGCTAAATCGTAATGGATGATTCTTGATGTATATCGTCATAATTTTTTCTTGCCGTGTGACATTGTACATGGATCAAACTTTCTTGTTAGCATCCATAAGATAATATATTTGTTTGGAAGGGGAACAGTTCATTTGGAATGAACATCAGCTGCATGTTGTATGTCGTGCCATGATGTGAATACTAAATGACTACAAATGAGATGTTGATTGCAAACACTTCATTTATCATTTTTGTTTTCACTCTGTTTGTTTTAAAAGTTCTGGCAGAGTCTTTTAACATATTTTTGATCAGTTTCTTTCCCATGTGCCTCGTTCTTAGCTTTTCTCTCACATTCATAAAAACGCATTATTCTTTGATTTACCATTTTTTATGTGTTCTGCAATCTTTTTCGAACTACGACCTTTGATTATGCTTTTCCCGCGTATGGATTTTAGCTCTCCTCTTTCTGTTTTAGAATTCATTCACCGAAGAAATTCTTGTGACAGATGACTCTTTCAAGAATTGATGAAGATTTCTCTATTTGAATTGTAATCAAGACTCTTTTATGAAAAATAAAGAGAAATCATTCACATCTAAAATGTTTTGTGAAAGAGTATCATTTTGAACACAATAATTAGATTTTTGAGAACGTTTTCCAAAATCTTTTGACAAAACTTCTTTAATAATGATAACATTAGAATCAAAGGTAATCGCAAACCCACCAACTGAAAGGACACTTAAGTCCCCCCCCCCCCCCCCCCCCCGCCCCCCCCCCCCCCCCCCCCCCAAAGGGGGGGGGGGTAAAAAAAAAACACACCCCCCACGCTCACTCCTCATTCTGTTTCATTGCAGATAAACCCGAAGCCGGACATGACCTTAGTCCCCTTAAACAATTGAATTTGGATTAACAGATTCAGGTTAAAAAACTTTTGCTTTCACTTTGTAATGGAATCCTAAACAATGAAGACAAACATATCTAATTCAATAATTGAATGGACACTAAGTCACTCACTCCTCATTCTGTTCATTGCAGAAAATGGCCTAAACCGGACATGACTTAGTCTACTTAAACAATTACGAATAGATACATATGACCCATAGCTCAGAATTCATAAAAACTTAATTTCTTTTTCAAAATTATTCACCGCACTTGAGAAACTGATCTTATTATTCCACAGACATTTAAGCATTAAACATCATAAGCATGAATCATCAACATTATTTCTTTCTCAAAACACCTTCACATTTCCACAAACGTACTTTCACTGAATTTTGACTTTTTAGTTTACTAAGTTTGACTTTTTGACCTTTCCGAGTTTGACTTTTTGACTATTACTGAGTTTCACAAACAATGATTCTTTTTTACATATGAAAAACCAAACTCAATCCATTGTATTATATTATCATTTTCGGATTACCACCTAAAGTCAATTGATTAAACTCGATATACATCAAACTCGGTAAATGTCATACACATCCGAATTTCTATGTAAATAATTGGTTAATCATTTCTAATATGTTCATCACGTATTTCCACATAATCTATGCATATGATCGTCCTTGATTACAATCATTTTCATAAACTCGATAAAACACAAACACGGTAAATTTAAGAATTGTTCCGAGTTTAAATTCGATAAACCAAACACATCAATTAACAGTTTGATTAGTCTCCCCCACTTACGTTTGAGAAAGAAAAGTAGTAGAAATCATTGTAATGAACTCAAAAAGACTTGCGTTGATTTTCTTCTCAAACTCTATCAAAGGATTCGGTAATTAGAAAAAAAATGAAAATTTTCCTCCTTTTATAGCCACCGAAAAGATTTTGAATATTGACACTTTTAGCCCCTGTGATTATCATTTTCGATTTTGAAATTTGTTTTTCAATTTTCACAAACTCCCCCTTGAATAATGAATCTTTTCAAAAACTCTCCTTGAAATGAAATCATGTAAAGTACTTAGTCCGAAAATGAAAATGCTTAAATAAAAACTCCCCCTTGAAACTATAACGTTTTTCAAATTCAGTCTTTGTGAGAGATCATTGTTTTTATTTTATTTCCAAAATGATGTATGTGAATGGAAAATTTTAAGAACTCCCCTTTAGATCATGATTCCGTATTTTCAATTTGAAAGTGTTTTTTTTATTTTTATAAAAACTTGGAATCATGAATCTAATCATGTGATCTTGTTAAATTATGTTTTTTTTAATATGTCAAATCTTTTTGGTATTTTCAAAAAAAAATTTAATTTTTTCTTTTGTTTTTGAAAAATTTATTTACATGTTTTTGATGTATGAACTTTTCAAGAAGATAACTTTGTCAGGCTTTCCAACTGAGTTGGAGTCATACATCTCATACCAATGCGATGAACTAGATACTCAAAGCGTTCTTTTGGAAGCTCCTTAGTAAATAGATCCGCAAGTTGGTATTCTATCCCGACAAAGTAAATTTCCACAGTACCCTTCTCAACATGTTCTTTAATAAAATGATACCAGATGTCAATGTGCTTAGTCTTAGAATGTTGGACCGGATTGCATGAAATAGCAATGACACTTTTGGAATCACAGTACATTGAAATCCGATTGTACTTATATCCATAATCAAGCAGTTGAGTACGCATCCAAATTACTTGTGCACAGCATGCAGACAAGGAAACATGTTCAGCCTCAGCAGTAGACATTGCAGTACAATCTTGTTTCTTTGAACTCTAACTCACAAGCTTTCCACCTAGAAATTGCAATCCTCCTGATGTGCTTTTACAATCATCTTTACATCCTGCATGGTCCGCATCTGAATAGGCAATTAGTTCAAATCCGAAATCCTTCGAATACCATAGGCCCATGTTATAGGACTGTCTTAGGTACTGAAAGATCCGTTTTACCTCTTTGAGGTGCTTGACCATAGGACGTGCTTGATAATGAGCACATACAAAAGTAGCAAAAGCAATGTCTGGTCGACTGCTGTTAGGTACATAAGCTCTCCTATCATACAATGATAAGTCGTTTGATCAGTAGGAGTGCCTTGTAAATCAGCATCCAGCCTCTCAGTTGCCATAGATGTACTCATGAAGACACATTCATCTAGACCATGTTTCTTTAACAATTCAATTGCATATTGTGACTGACTTATGAATTGGCCACGAGGAGATTGATGAACTTGAAGTCCAAGAAAGAACTTTAGTTCACCCATCATCGACATTTCAAAATTATTTTTCATTAAGTTTGCAAAGCGTTTTGAAAAATCTAGATTTGTTGATCCAAAAATAATGTCGTCAACATATACTTGTACCACTAATATGTCTTCCCCGTGACGTCGTGTGAACAAAGTTGGGTCAATTATACCTTTAGTGAACCCCTGTTCAATTAAAAAAGAAGACAATTTGTCATACCATGCACGAGATGCTTGCTTAAGACTGTATAGAGCTTTTTTCAACCTGTAGACATGATCTGGAAATTCTGGATCAATAAACCCTTCAGGTTGGCTGACATAGACTTCTTCTTTTAAAGGACCATTGAGAAAAGCCGTTTTCACATCCATTTGAAAGATAGTGATATTCTTATGAGCAGTATAAGCAATAAACATCTGAACAGCCTCAAGACGAGCAACATGAGCAAATGACTCTTCAAAATCAATGCCTTCTTCCTGCTTATATCCTTTAGCCACAAGACGAGTTTTGTTCCGAACCATAATATTTTCAGCATCACACTTATTCTTCCAAAGTCATTTGAGAGCAATAATATTCTTTCCTTATGTTCGTGGAACGAGTTCCCAAACTTGAAGTCTCTCAAATTGATTCAACTCATCTTGCATAGACTCAATCTAACTGTGGTTTACCATTGCTTCTTTAATATTCTTTGGTTCAATAGTACTAACGGTTAATGCATACATGCATACTTCAGAATCTGTATGTAACCGTTGACAAGTCATGACAGGTTTGGATGGGTCACCAATAACTTGGTCTAGAGGATGATCTTTTGTCCAAATGTGAGTTGAGGGTTGTACTTGATGGAAATTCTGCACATTTGATGGTTCTAGATCCCAATCAGGATCAAGAACTAGAAATGAGAGTGAAGAGAAGGGGTTGTTCTAGAGAGAGAAAGGAAGAGAGAGAGAGAGATGAGAGGAATATGGAAAATGGAATTATTTAGAAAAATGAAACAATCTAACGTTCCAAGTGGGAAAAGTTCCTTATATTACCCCGACACTTAAAAGTGACGGCTTTGATATTTAACTAGGACCCGGGGCTCGGGTTTGTTGGATTAACCCAAATCAATTTAAATATTAGATTATCTATCGAGCCCGATTCCCGATATTATCCTATTACAACATTAACTAATTAAAGACCGAAGCTCCATCATAGAGTGACCGAACTTCCTTGTTCGACTCAATAAATTGAGGCTAACAATCTCCCCCGAAGTGAGGTCTTGAACACGGGAACGAGCTTCCTTTATTGACTCAATAAAATTGAGGCTAACAATCTCCCCCGAAGTGAGTTCATTGATGACACTCCTTCATGAGATCAGTGAGATTGCTTTTGTCGTTTAAGCTCGAGTGTTCTTGGTCTTTGTCTTCGTTGTTTGTTGTAAGCTTGTTCCTTCATGCTTTGTGATCTTGACTTTGAGCCTTTGTCATTGTCTTTATCGTCTATGCCATCTTGCGATCTTGTGTCTTTGACCAACATGCTCATACTATTGCATTATCTTGAAAGCTTTAAATCAGAGTTAGCGGAAGTCTTTGTCTTTCAATCTTGAGCTTTCTAGATAGTATGTCTTTGTAGATTGAGCATTTGAATGGGATTGAGGTTGTCGTTACCACCGTTTGACCTGCAGGTTTACGTTAGTGATAAACGAGAAAATTGATTTGAAAATCAATCGACGTGTCACTCGTTAAAGAGTTTTTGTAACACATCGAGAGTGTCATGTTTTTATCAAAATTCATCAACCATCAATTCATTTACTGGACCAAATCGATATCCAGTTGTCACAAGTTTGATTCATATAGAATCTCGCAAGTCACCTACCAAGAGCTTGTTTGATGCTGGCTCAAGCAGGATTTCCATCTTCATTGTGAATACATTAGTATCACTCGGATGTTCTAGCAAATATCACAATGATATTGCGTAGGACTCTTGATAACAGCTTGTGAACCTGATGATGTTCAACAAGTGTTTGAAATGGAATGTGTCCTAACGAGATTTTGATTGATCTCTTGGCTCTAGACTCGATTAGTGCATTTTGGTTTTAGTACTCGGAGGCTGGAGCATATTGCCACCTATTCAATATCAACAATCTCGGAGTGAGATGTCAATAGATAACGTGTGTATCTCCGTGACAAATGAGACAAGTTTCTGTTGAGAGAAACCCAAATGGCTGAGAAGGGTTGTGCATTGCATCACTGGGTCCATGATGTCGTTTTCAATGTCAGCAATCAACT
This sequence comes from Tanacetum coccineum, assembly GCA_026074375.1. Lineage (NCBI taxonomy): Eukaryota > Viridiplantae > Streptophyta > Magnoliopsida > Asterales > Asteraceae > Tanacetum > Tanacetum coccineum. The sequence goes on along the minus strand of BQNB010030659.1, from coordinate 22,506 downwards.
TGTGATTCTGACAGCATATGTATTGACCCGGTTTCTGCCTTAAGTTGTGTGGAGGGCTTCTTTCTTTAGACCCTTTATCCATACATTTATTTTTCATTCTTCAACGCCTTCAATGCTTACCAGGACGTCATTACTAACACCTTGTTGTGATTGTTCCAGTGTTAGCTCAATCTTAGTCGGCATTATTCCCATATACATTCATCTCCAATCATACCTAAGGGAGCTATTTTAAATTTGGATTATCTTAGGTAGATCCTACCGGTTCTGGGGGGGTTTTTTGGGGGGGGGGGGGATCATAGGGATTGATTCTCTCACCTAAACCACCTTATGACTTCAGAATCGTCGTGAAATTAAGATGTTGTTGGGTATAAGATCGAACCATAAAACATTTTCTTCAGCACATTAAGTCGAATAGATCATATTTTAATTACATTTTCTCCCCTTATTTTAAATAATAAACACTTAGTTTTTGAAATACTCTTATGATTAAATATATGTCTTGGTAAATCTGTGGGAGAAAATTAGTCAGCTATGAAGGTTTGGAACCCATTTGATATGTTTTGAATACATATCGATTGGTCGGTGATGGTTTGTATCCAAGAACCATATTAAAACTTTGTTTTCAAAAAAGCTCCCCCTCAAGGAATAGCGACCAATTGAGAAAAATTGTTGTTCTTTTGAATACATTGTGAGGGATGAGTGTTGGAACACAAATTTTGAAGATTTTGAATTGTAATCGTGAAATTCTTGAAAAATTGTGTTTAACTTTTTTGAAAAACATGTTAGAGGACTTCTCTTCTAAACGTTGAGGGTAAAGCGCACAGGAAACGTACACTATCCTTTTTCTTGAGCTAAAAAGATTGAATGTATTGTATGACAGTCTAGACGAAGAAAACGTTTTAATTTTCTTCGCTGTAGGATAAGTTATAAACTTCGCTTTATTTGAAGTCCGGTTATGTACTAACTTTAGCACATAAGCCATTTAGAAAATTAGATATTGAAATGTTTTGAGATACTATTTGCAACTCTCGCTTGAACTTCAACTTTACACACCGTGTCAATGTTAATCCGACATTTCTAAGACGTAAATGTTATCGTTTCCAAGAGGGACATGTTGTGAAGAATTCTTTTGGAAATTTTGGTATTTTGCTGATTATGTAATTTTCTTTTGAAGTTAGTTTTATATTTTTGTATTATGTTTTTTCTCAAAATATGTACATTTGGATGTTGATGATGATAAAGAGTCATTTGTCTGAAACTCCCAGTTAGCTGGAGTCAAAAACACTCATACAATCCTTCTGACCAGATACTTAAAAGATCCTCTGGAAGGGCTTTCGTAAAATGTCAGCTAATTGGTATTCAGTTTGACAAAATATAATTCAAATTATACCTCATTTCAACTGTTCCTTTATGAAAGTGATTACCGAGTATGGCAAAGTATCCAAAAATAGCCACACATACCAACAAACTACTAGTTGTATGTGTTTTTAATTTATTTGTTTTTTTTTTTTGTGCTTTACACGGGGTTGTATGATATTGATATGGCTGACTAAGAGTCGCAGTACAACGGTATTTTGTTGTAGTTGAAGCCATAATCTTGAAGCTGTGTCCTCATCCACATTACTTGAGCACCACTTGCAGATAACGCCACGTACTCTGCCTTGCTATAGGACTTTGTGTGCGTTTTGTTTCTTGACTCCAGCTTACAGTTATCACCAAGGAATTGTATCCCTCCAGAAGTGCTTTTCCGAGTATCAAGGCATCCGGCATGATCAGCGTCTGAAAATGCTGTTAGTTCAAAGCCAGAATCCTTTGGATACCAGAGTCCCATGTTAATGGTACCCTTTAGGTATTTAAAGATTCTTTTAACCTCCTTGAGGTGCTTTTGAGTTGGTCGTGCTTGATAACGTGCACAATAGCATACTGCTTGCACTAAGTCTGGTCTACTAGATGTCAAGTACATGAGTGACCCAATTTTACTATGATAATCAGATTGGTCTACGGGTTCTCCACTCAAATCTACATCTAGTTTGGGTTTTGTAGCCAATGGTGTACCAATGGAGTGACAATTGTCCATATTATGCTTTTTTAGAATTTCTAAAGCGTACTTGGCCTGATTGATAAAAATACCTTTTGGGGACTGGTGGATCTGTAGTCCTAAAAAGAACTTCATCTCCCCCATTAAGGACATTTCAAATCTACTGTGCATTAACTTTTCAAATCTTTTTGAATATTTAGGGTTTGTAGACCCAAAAATTATGTCATCAACGTAAATCTGCACAAGTAGAATATCCTCCCCGTATTTTATAATCTTAAATAAGTTGGGTCAATTTGTAGCCTTAGTAAAGCCTTGGACATCAGGAAAGGTTTGATTGTTCATCGTCCAGCTCTTGGAGCTTGCTTTAATCCTACAAAGCTATCCTTAGAAGGTAGACTTTTTTCTGGCTGATTGGATCAACGAAAACCCTTCTGGTGAGCAACGTAAAACCTCTTCCTTCAGTGGACATTAAACATGCCGTTTCACGTCCATCTGATAGATTGGAAAATACTGGTATGCTGCGGTGGGTAACAAAAATTCCGAACTGCTTCCAAGCGAGAATGGAGCAAATGATTCTTCAAAATCAATACCCTCTTCCTGGCATAACCTTTAGCAACAAGTCATGCTTGTTGCGAATTACGTATGATCTTCATCTTCTGTTCTTCCATAACCACTTTAGCTTTATAATCTCTGCCAATATGGTTTGTTGACTAGTTCCCTAGACTCTTTAGTCTGTCGAACTGATGACGTTCATCCTGATATGCTTCGATCCATGCAGATCAGTCATTGCCTCATAATGTCTTCGTGTTTAACAATTCTTACCGTGAGCGAAGCGAACATACACATTTCAGGATCTGTGCAAAGCGGTGTCTTGTTTGAATGGCCATGGTAGATTTCCTCGAACTTGTTTCTAATGGATGGATCTCTGAGTCATCGGTAATTCTTGACATTGTGGTTGAAATGAATACACATCGGTATTATCAATTTTGCGTGAGGAAGGCTCACAATTTCTTGTACCCGTGTACAAAAAGGATTGAAATTCATTCTTGAAATGATGCATTCGGTGCTTGATCATTGTTGTTTTCCTCAGGAAGGACCGTTTTTTTGTGTTGGATTGTAATTATTCTTCAAGGTAAAGGACTGAAGAGAAATTATAACCCTTGTTGTGTACGAATCTTTCGTCTCTGCTGTAGGAACAACATTTTGTCTTGGGGCACGGGGTCAGAGTTGTCCATTAATCTGAGCTTTTGTCTTGAGGAACGAGGCCTGAAGCGATATTTTTCAACAGGACATTCTGTCGTTGTCGTTGCAGAGGTTTGAACTGTTCGTGATCTAGACATCATTTATTTGATTTCAGCAAACTTGATATGAATGGGACTCAACTATTAAGCGTGTTTCTTGTTGTAAACACGATATCCCCTCGACTGAGTAGAATATCCCACCATGACACATGGATCCTTTTTCTTTCATGTTATCTAAATTTTCCCCATCTCTAGTTATGTAACAAATGCAACTAAAGATGTGAAGATGTTTTATTGAAGGTTTCCTGTCATTTATGATGTGATATGCTGTCTTTCCATGAGTGGATATGATGATTGATTTGTTCTGAGTATAGCTTCCGGTTGCATCTGCTTCAGCCAAAATGATAATGGAAGCTCTAGAGCTGTAAGGCATTCGTTCGAGCAGCCTCATACAAAGTGTACGGTTCATCTTTCGACATTGCCTTATGTTAGGTGTTCGAGAATGGAAGTTTTGATGTTTTTCACTGCTTCTTCTTTGCAATAAGCATGGCGTGTCTTGTTCAAGAATTCTGTGCCTTGTCAGTACGTACAAGCTAATAACATTGAGCTTGAAGGTTTGCGTTTGATTCATCGTCGGGATAAGAAAGTCTTTAAGAACTTCTGGTGTTTCATACTTGGATCGTAGAAAAAAGAGATCCACGTGTAGCTTGAATAGTATCAACAATCACCAGAATAAATTCTTCCATTTATGCTTGCAATAGCATTGGACACAAGTCCATGTGAAGCAAATTTAGCCTTCCTTTGGAAATCACGAAACTGCTTTTGTCCTCTGAATGACTTCTTTTTGCTTTACCATTTCACAAGATGAATAAAGTTGATCCCTTTACGTATTCTCAACTTAGGTAAGCCATTCACAACTCTTTCTTTGAGAGTAGGTGATTTAATTGAAGTTTAAGATGAGAAAAGCCTTCAATGCATACCATGCTTGAGTGGTGAAGCTTAAGCTACTATGAAACTGATTAGATTTGATGATGTTGTTTCTTGAAGTGATATGGTTGTAGGAGATCAACATCCAGTCTACAGTTAGTAAATCGTTTTTCCCTAAAGGATCTCTCACAAAAAAATGTAGATTTCTGAAAGCAACCTCCAAATCAGCATCACCAGAATTGACCAACCGAGAAGATTGTGATTGAGGCCTTCGACGTAATTAACCAGTTTGATCGTGACATTCCCTTGAATTAGATCTCATAACCAATAATTGAGCCAAATTGATCATTTCCAAATGAACAGTACCAGAAATTTCTCCACAAAGTTACACAACCAGTTGAGGTTTCCGTATGGGCTTTGTGCATCCATAGTCAAACAATGAATAGGTATGAGTTGGTACAATCTGCATGAGAATTAGAGGATGATGATGGAACATTGGGACAATTGGGATCCTAAAGAATTTGTAACTTCAAGACATTGTTATCCTTAGACGACAAATGCTATAGTGGGACTAATACTTGTTGGATTCATTATCTTTCCTAATCATGGGCATCCATATATTTTGGTCTTAAGTGGCTTTTGTTGTCCATGTATAAAATGATGGACACTCTCTTAAGTATTCCACCGTTTTCATTCCTGATTAGTATTATCATACCATCTCCTTTTAGTAACGCTTGGGTTTCTGAATTGTGGTATCTGTTGCAACTATTTTCTTATGGGGCATTGCAACTGATTTGTTCGCTTTTCTCTTGGGTTTACTAATAGCCACTAATAGGCAACTCATTTGGCTTCTTTGTTCTAGGCATTCGTCTTTCAAGTATCGAGAAAAAACACCAAGCATCATGATTAGAATTTAAACACACATGTTCCACATTCAGCAAAAACAGCATTTTCTTCAAAGTTTGGAGTTTGAACTTTATTAACGCAGTTACAGACTTTGTTTTCTTAGAAATACTAGATATCCTATATGGTCTTCTCTACTTCCCATTCTTTGAACTTCACTTGACTATTGTTGGGCACGACCTTATCTTTAACTTGATAGCACTTAAAGCTGTGGTCTGCTAACACTAGTAGTAGTGAATTACTCTCTAAAGATTTAGACCTGTAAGGATTTAGTATTCCTAGAAGCATTGAGGCAACCTGTGGAGTTTCTAGTTTGTGTTGTGGTAGAGGCAATTCAATATACATTCTATGGTTTTAAGCACATTTGTGTTCGAAAGCTTGGTTTCTTTTCTGAGGCAAACTCTGTTTAGTTGATGGTTTTAAATAACCATTACAAACATTAGTTTTTATTAACCGGACTATTTCGTTTTGGAAAACTTCTCATTTTTAGGCAGAATTGAAAAAGGGTCGGTTTTCCTTAAAACTGATGGTTTTGGAATCCGTTGAGGATTTGGTTGTCGAATAACAACGATGGATTATCAAAAACTGAGTTAGGTTTCCACAGACTTTCCTTTTTTACCAGAAGAGTTCTTTAACTCATTTTATCACATGTTCTTGTCTTGCATTTGAGCTTTCAAATCTTATAATTCATGATATTGTTCAGTTTTTTCGAATACATTTGAAGCATTTTCTTTGCAAATGGGTTGTTTTTCATCTGTTCTTACATGTTGTAAAGACGTTTCAAGAGAGAAACGAGTGTTTTTCAAGTTTAGCAAAACTCTTTAAAATTTATTATGAACTTCGTTATCAACAGATGAAGTTTTGTTTCGAAAGCTTTTGTGCAGACATTTACATTCTTTGACTATATGAAGTTACATGCATTTGTAATTCAGTTTTAGCTTTATTGAGACATTAGAATGCAAATATGAAAAATGTAAATCTTTAGGACATACACTCTTGAGGAAGTAGACAAATATGTTTGAAAAGATCAGCCTTTTTGATTCAAGTTTGTCAATCTCCTTTTCATGGGTTTTAAACGTACTCCAAATCGTCTATGCATTTCTCTTTTGGTTCATGAACAAAACAATGACTGTCAGTTTAGTTTTGTTTGAAGAGGCATTAATAACGTTTTGATCAAAATTCACATAGATCTTAGTAGTTGATAGAAATGGCTCTATTAGTAGATTGACAAGTTTGTTGACAAATTTGTTCTAAATTGGGATTGAAGTTGTTTGTCATTTCGTCTATAAAAGGTTGTCTACTTTTTATAATGATTTAGAAATGGTAGAAAGGACACATTTGTAGCAACTTGTTAGGTTTTGTTCATTTTTTTATACAGTTTTTCTCCACAATGTATTCCTAACTTCTTTAGCGCGTTCAAACTGATCAAAGACTTGGTTTTGGATGGTGGTTTAAAAGTTTCATAAAGACGGTTTTGATATGTGTTATTCATATGGTTTTTCACTTTAATCTTTATCCAATTTTTGACTACTCTCCTTTTAGATTCACTGTATCATTCCCCATTGGGCAAAATATGTTTGCAGATAGAAGTAATCATATGGGATCTATACAAACGAGGCTTTTAGATTTGGGGCTACTCTTGAGGTTTACTTTGGGATTAGCTAAGGTTGGATCCTTACCATTATTACATGCGCATTTGGGTGCTAACATAGTGAATGGGTCTGAATTGACCTGATTGCGTTTATAAAGAATTTCATTTAAAAACTTTATTTGTTTGTCCAATTTCAATAATCGTGTCAATGTCTTTTCCTTCCTTAACCTTTAAATTGTACAAACCTTATTTTATCTTTGTCTTGTACCTTTAAAATTGTGACCTAGTTAACAGACTCTTTTTGACTAGCTCATCGTGTTTCTGATTGACAACTGAAATTTCATAGGCTTTAGTTTTCAAACCTTCTTTAATTTCAATGTCTTTTAAAGCTAATAGTCCTAGAGTTTCATTTAACTTTGTTTGAAGTATTTTATAATCACTCGTTCGGTCATTAAGGGCCGTGTACTTCTCAAGCTCAGTCTGTTTGGTCTGAAGTGCAATCAGACAACTATCCCGACTGCTAGTAGCCTCCCCCAGAGCCCTACTAGACTCATCAAGGTTAGTTTTGCACTCCTTCAGTTCTTGAGTCAATGATGCGTTTGCTTTCTTTAATTGCTTTAAAATCGTTTTGTTTTCCTCAGTATCAAGAGTTAAATTTGCAATTAGATTAGCAAGCGCAGCACGCTCATCAACACATTCTGCAGCATTTTGGTCAACCTGATTATCATTAGTACATATATTTGATGAATCAGGAATGACATTGCTATCATCCTTCTCCAAAACATATGTGTCGTTAATGGATTCAGGTTGCTCAGAATGTCGTCTCATATTGGCAAACACATCATTTTCATCATGGTTTTGTACCTGTTCCAATGGCTGACTAGTAGAACTGGTTTCTTCAGGTGAGACCTCCTGAATCTTTGCCATGTAACTGTAATGTGCTTCCAATTCTTGTTCATCAATCTCTTCATCCGTGTCTTCTAGCCAATCAGCTTGCTCAAGCTTTGAGTGGAACCCTTGTTCAGCCTTGTTTGCACATCATCATTTCATCTTCTCCTGTGATAGAGTAGTCTTTAATCCGCTTTGGCTTCCGGGTATTCCCTTGGCATAGTGTTCCAAAGCCTTGCAGTTAAAAGCATGTATTATCCATTTTGTCTGCAATATTCGGATGCTACTATTTCCCTAGCCCAGCAACTGTCATCGTCCTTTGATTTCCAAATGCCTGGACTGATTGTATCGCTGTGTTTATTCCTTTGGTGTAGTATCTTCAGTCTTGTTCCTGAGTTTGATGAAGTTCGAAGGTTGTTGTTGGTAGGTTTGTTACAACTTCTTGACAGTTCTTCTTAGCAAGGGGAGTCCAAGTTCCCTTTTCATATCCCTTATCCCTCCGAGGGGGGCTTTTGGGGGGGTTTCTGGATCACTGTTTCCTCTGAAAATGGACTCAGCTTGAGGAGTTAACTGTTTGGCGATCTCTTTGCCTTTAGTCTGGAGACGCACTTGGTGTGTGGAAGAAGATTGCATGTATTGATGGTGCATTCGAATCTTTGAGGTGTTGGTCGCCTGATAGTAGTTATTCTGAATTTGGTGAGCGCCGCAAGAAGTACTAATGGGTTTGCACTTCTGGCTAATCTCTCAGAACGGATTTATTCTTTAACTTCGTTTTGAACTACTTAGATAACATCAAACTAAACTAGTGATTGATATGAGACTGTGTCTATTTCCTCTCTCTGCTTGACAACCGTCAGAATCTTTGACCATTCTGGTTGAAGTTGTTGAAGAAATTGAACATTCACTTGCATTGGTGAACTTGGGAAAGTTGTTTCCTTGTCAACTCATTATAGTTTATAAGACCTGTGTAGTAATAAGACTCCATGGCTTCTCCATTCGAGAAGTAAACTTCCCAAAATTCCCGAATAGATTGGTTCTTTAATCTTGTAGTTCAACGATGCACCTGTTGTAGCTGCTCATTGGCTGTCCACATCTCCTTTGTGTGTTTGCATGAATCAACAGTTGAGTAAATTTCATCTCCATTACCTAGTCAAAAATCAAGGGAAAATAGCTTCCTTTTCAGCTTGAAAGTAAAGTTTGTTTTCTGTTGTCATTGTTGTGTATTGTTCAGCATCTTGCCTGTGCAGCTATGGTAGAGGTTCTCTGCTGCTTCAATCGCGGCAATGAGTTCGTTCGTAGGCGTATATGGACCTTCATAAGTTCGCCACTTCGCTTAAATTCACCCCATTCGATTTTGTGTCGAGGTATCCGTTAGAAAACGCGAACGGCCATTTAAGAATATCTTGCATGGTCTAAGCATTGGTGGACGATCTTTGTTTTGAACCAGTGCCATGATATTGTTGTGGCATTTGGCTCATTGTTGAGGATGTGTTAACTGGAGTAGACATGATGAATGAATAGTTATGAAATATGAAGTGTGAAAGATTTTGTTGGATCTTAAGTGGATATGATGTGATTGAAGTTGTGATTGAAGTTGTGGTTGTATGCAATTCACGTTCACGGGATTTTACTCGTCTATGATCAAAACCGATAATGAATTAACGGGATTTTACAAAATCAATAGAAAACCGTGAATGATGTGATTCGGAATCAGCGGCCAATGATTTAATTGTCTAAAAACAGATAATTTTCTGGCTAGGGTTAAAGCTGTTTGTTTAAATAGGCTCACCAAACTGAAACGGGCCTAAAAATACAGATGGGCCGTGAGCTAGAACAAAAACAAGTCTAACACAAATTCCAAAAAACTGAAAAATGTCAATAAATCATAGTAAACGAGTGTTTTGGGCTTTGAAAAATCCTTAACCAGCTAAAGGGTGGTTACAGCGTAATCCGTCACGTTTTTCTCTTCGATTTGAGAGGTCACGGGCCTGAAACGGACTTACGGATCAAAAGTTATGGCTGTTTTACTGAAACCCTTTTCTTCACACAAGTGTTGCTAAAATTATTCAAACCGCTGTTTGGTAACTCGCCGTTTACAACTCGCTGTTTAGCAACTCGCCGTTTAGCAACTCGCCGTTTAGCAACTCGCCGTTTAGCAACTCGCCGTTTAGCAACTCGCTGTTTAGCAACTCGCTGTTTAGCAACTCGCTGTTTTTAGCAACTCGCTGTTTTTAGCAACTCGCTGTTTTGTAGAACGGCTGTGTTGACCAGGTTCAACCCGTTGACTATTTCCTTAAATCGTGGATCTTGTCCCCTACTTTGTCAAACCGCCGGCTAGAGTATTAATTAAATAAGCAACTCTCCACCAAGAACACTAGAACGATTTGAGCAAAAAATTCACCAATTGAGGTTTTTATCCACGAATCTAAGCTAAACCATGTGTTACTAAGTGGGTATAACAAGATTAAACACACACTAACACTTGTTTCTTTGTAAATCTTCCAATATGAAGCAACTCTCCACGAAGAACACTAACCTTTTAAAGCTTATAATTCGAACTTGGAGCTTGTATAACCCACGAAATTGATACAACCTAGCCTCTTTGATGTGTAGAACAAGAGAAGATCAAGATTAACAAACCATTAGACCCAAAAAAAAAATTGAGCCGTGGGTATTTTTCCACAAAATAAGCCACGAATTTTGATTTATATCCACACAAATCAAACACGAATCCACCCTTGAAGCTCTGATGCCAATTGTAGGATCCCTTAACACTTTACTTCATAGAATCAAACACGAAATCGAAATAGAAAAGAGAAAGAGAGTGAGTTGAACTTTTAGAGAGAGAAAGAGGAGAGAGAATTGAGAGAGAAAAAGAGAAATGAATTATTTTAGAAATGAACAACTAGCTTTTTCTAAATAAGAAAAAGCTTATATACCCCGTCACGTTAAAGGTACGCGCGGGATATTTAACTAGGACCCGGGCTCGGGTTTTGCTTGGGATTAAACCCGAAACATATACAATATTAGATTCACTATCGAGCCCGATTCCCGATAATATCCTATTACAACGTTAACTAATTAGAGACCGAAGCTCCATCGTAGAGTGACCGAACTTCCTTGTTCGACTCAATAAATTGAGGCTAACAAGAACAAGTTAAAGTTTTGAAAGAAGGTTAAAATGTTGATTTAAAAAGTCAAGATAATGTTTCAGATTCATGTGAACAGTCTGTCGAGATTGATCGTCTTAAACAAACTCTTTCTGAATAATTAAAAGAAAAAGAATCTTTAATCCAAAATGTTTCTCTTCTCAAAAACTGATTTCAAGAAAGAAAATCCTAGAAACATTGATAGAAAAATTGCTTTAGAAAATAAGATCAAACAGCTGGATAATATTGTTTATAAAAAGAGATTAATCAGCATAAACTGTTCATATGTTGACAAAACCACATTTTTTATGACCATACCACTAAACAAGCTCTAGGTTTTCAAAATCCTTTCTATCTGAAGAAAGTCACAGTGGAACCTCAAAAGCTTTATGTTCGGTACATGTCATCATAAGAGCATAGTTGCTATTGTATATTCCTAACTCCAAAGAAACCCTAATGCTTGCTGAAGAGAGTCATTCAAAAGTGATATAAAACAACAGGATCCAATGGTTTTAGAAAAGAAAGTTAATACCACACCAGTTGATTATGCTGTTCTCAATCAACTTTCTCAAGATTTTGAAAAACGATTTGTTCCACAAACTGAATCATCTGCTGAACAAGCCTTTTGGTCTCATAATTCTATAAATTCTTCAGATCCTAGTCCTTCTTGTAGACCCACCAAAGTCGAGGTTCCAAAAGAACTTCCTAAAGTCAGCATGGTAAATACGAGTTTGAAGAAACTTAAACACCATATTGCTGGTTTTGACGTGGCTGTCAAAGAAAGAACCATGACCACAACCATCACTGAGGGCTCGTGGGGGTTTAAACATACAAAAGCTTGTTTTAGGGATGAAATTATTCCATTTTTAAAAGCTCTGAAGGACATATTCGATACATTCGATCAATATTTAATTGATGAACTTACTGAGGTCCAAAATGTATTTCATCAAATGGAACAGGCTGTGGAACAACATCGTTTAGAGTCCAAATCATTTGAAATTAAAATGAATCAAGTTTTAAATGAGAATGAACGACTCTTGGAACAAGTCATTAACAAAGATATAGTGAACATAATTATGAATTCTACTGTGGATAATGCTTCTGTGAATGTGCATGCATGTAAAATGTGTCTCAAACTTGAGACTGAGCTTCTAAACAAAAAGGATTTCATTGAAAAAGAGACTTACGATAAACTGTTCAGAAGTTATACAACTCTTGAAAAACATTACATCTCTTTAGAAGTTGACACTCAACTTAATCAAGAAATTTTTCAAAGAGACAATTCTGTTTCAAATCAAAGTGCTCCAAATTTTGATCAATACTTCGAATTAAATGAATTAAAAGCTCAGTCGCAAGAGAAAGACACGGTCATAAGAAAGTTAAAAGAGAGAATTAAATCGTTAAGTGAAAATATGAATGAGGGTTAAGGAGGACATAGAAGAGATTGAAACGATAAATATTGAATTGGATCATATGGTGTCAAAACTTATTGCTGAGAATGAACATTTGAAACAGACCTATAAGCAGCTTTATGACTCGATTAAACCAACACGTATTCGATCAAAAGAACAATGTGATGCTTTAATTAATCAAGTCAATCAAAATTTTGTGGAAATCTCTGACTTAAATATAAGTCTTGAGGAAAAAGGTTTGGTCATTACAACTCTCAAGGATGAATTAAGGAAACTTAAAGGAAAAGATTTAGCTGATAATGTTGTCACCAAAAACACCAATGCTCCAGAAATGCTTAAGATTGATGTGGAACCAATAGCCCCTAGATTGTTGAACAATAGGACAGCTCACTCTGACTACCTTAGGCACACTTAGGAACAAGCTGCGATTCTTAGGGAAATAGTAGAACAAGGAAAATCACAAAATCCTCTAAATAATTCCTTAGACTCTGCTTGTAAGTATACCGAACAAATTCAGGAGTTGCTTATAATAATCAGACAAACCTGCCCTAGCATCAACAATTCAAGTGATAAATTAGTGGCTGTGACCCCAAAGAACAAGGACAAAAGAGTTAGATTCACTAAGCCCGTCACATCCTCAGGAAACACAAACATAAAAACAACTTCTTCATCAAACCTAGTTTCTAACAAACCTATGTTGTCTTCTACAGGAGTAAAACCGTCTACTAGTGCTAGTGGATCACAGCCTTCAGGCAATACAAAGAAAGATAAGATTAAGAAAACACCAAGTAGTACTTAGAAGAATAAAGTAGAAGCTCTAGGACAGTTAAATCTAGTTTGAAAAATAAGAATTGTGTTGTGGAACCTAACGGAACTGTAAATGTGCAGCATTCCAAGCTTAATGCAAATTCCAAACTTCTATGTGTTAAGAGTAATGGTTGCATGCTTTCTGATAATCATGATTTGTGTGTTCTTAATTTTATCAATGATATGAATGCTCGTGTTAAATCTAAATCTGTTAAGAAAAGTTCAAAGAGAAAAGTTTGGAAACCAACAAGAAAGGTGTTCACAAATATTAGATACACTTGAAAACCTACTGGTCAGACCTTCACTATAGTAGGAAATGCGTGCCCTTTAACTAGGATTATCACAACTGCTGAAGTGCCCCTTAAGAAACCAACTACTCTAAAAACTGATACACCTAAGCCTGTAGTAACATTGGTTTACTTAAGGAAACCTAGGAAATCCAAAACTAATGTTCCTGTTAGCAAACCTAAGATTATTAAATCTATATCTGCTAACAATACGAAACCCAGTAAATCTTGGGGATCCATAGTTTTGGATGTTCTATCTTCCTCTCTTGATGAATGCAGGTTGTCCAAATTGTTCTCTGGTATTTGGACTTTGGCTGCTCCAAGCATATGACCGGAGATCACTCTCAGCTCACCAATTTTGTTAGTTAATTTTTTGGTACGGTTAAATTCGGAAATGATCACGTAGCAAAGATATTGGGATATGGTGATTATCAGATTGGGATGTTACGATCTCAAGGGTTTACTACGTAGAAGGACTTGGACATAACTTATTCTCCATTGGGCAATTCTGTGATTCGAACCTTGAAGTTGCTTTTCGTTAACACACGTGCTTCATTCGTAATCTAGAAGGTGTTGATCTATTGACTGGATCTCGAGGCAACAATCTATATACACTGTCTGTTGGATATATGATGGCGTCCTCTCCTGTATGTCTCTTGTCAAAGGCCTCAAAGACTAAGTCATGGCTATGGCATTGACATCTGTCTCATCTAAACTTTGGTGCAATCAACCATTTAGCTAGACAGGGTCTTGTGAGAGGTCTTTCTAAGCTAAAATTTGAAAAGGACCATCTGTGTTCTGCGTGTACAATAGGCAAAAGCAAGAAGAAACCCCACAAACCTAAATCTGAAGACACCAACCAAGAAAAACTCTATCTTTGCACATGGATCTTTGTGGCCCAATGCGTGTCGCAAGTGTTAATGGAAAGAAGTACATCCTCGTGATTGTCGATGATTACTCTCGATTTACATGGGTAAAGTGCTTAAGGTCAAAAGATGAAGCTCCAGATTTTATAATCAAGTTTCTCAAGATGATTCAATTGTGTCTTAAGGCACTTGTTCGATGAATTAGAACAGATATTTGAATTGAATTTGTTAATCAAACTTTGCGTGAATATTATGAGAAGGTTGGCATCTCAACAGTAAAATGGTATCGTTGAAAAACGTAATCGTACGCTAATTGAAGCTATCTACACAATGTTGATTTATGCAAAAGCTCCGTTATTCTTATGGGCGGAAGCAGTTGCTACCACATGTTATACCCAAAATCGTTCCATCATACGTCTTCGCCACGGTAAAACACCATATGAGCTTTTACATGAAAAACTTCCCGACTTATCATTTTTTCACGTATTTGGTTCACTTTGTTATCCGACAAATGATAGCAAGAACTTGGGAAAGTTACAGCCGAAAGCTGATATTGGTATTTTCATTAGCTATGCACCCACAAAGAAAGCATTTTGAATTTACAACCGACGTACCAGACGAATCATCGAAACAATTCATGTTGAATTTGATGAGCTGGCATCAATGGCTTCTGAACATAGCAGTTTAGAGCCCGCACTTCATGAAATGACTCCTGCAAAGATCAGTTCAGGACTCGTGCCAAACCTTCCTCCTTCAACACCATTTGTACCACCTTCAAGAACTGATTGGGATCTTTTGTTTCAACTAATGTTTGATGAATTACTTAACCCTCCATCAAGTGTTGATTGCCCAGCCCCTGAAGTCATTGCTCCAATTGCTAAAGTAGTAGCTCAAACCCCTCATAACCATATTTACCGTCCTCAACAACTGTTGACCAAATGGCACCATCACCTAGTAACTCACAAACAACACCCAAAAACTAATCTCCTGTCATTTCATCTAACGCTTTTGAAGAATAAAATCACACATTAATTTGCACACATAAATAACGATCCCAATTTCTTTGGCATTTCCAAATCCAGAAAATATCTGAAGCATCTCCTTCTTTAGACGTTTATTCCATCATTATGCACACTGGCTAGCTCCTACCTCAGAACACTTTACCAAATGACCAAGATCCATCCTTTAACAACATCATCGGTGAACGTCGAAAGACGTTTCCACAAGACTCCAACTCTATGAACAAGCCTTATTTTGTTACTATGATGCCTTTCTCACATCAGTTGAACCAAAGAACTATAAAGACGCATTAACTCAAGCATGTTGGATTGAAGCAATGCAAGAGGAGTTAAATGAATTTGAACGTCTTGAAGTCTGGGAACTCGTTCCTCGTCCAGACAAAGTGATGGTCATTACTTTAAAATAGATCTATAAGGTGAAACTTGATGAATTTGGAGGAATTCTGAAAAATAAGGCTCGATTGGTTGCTCGTGGCTACCGTCACGAAGAGGGAATTGATTTTGAGGAATCTTTTACTCCAGTGGCTAGACTTGATGCTATTCGAATATTCCTCGCATTTGTTGCTCACATGAATATGATCGTCTACCAAATGGATGTAAAGACGACATTCTTAAACAACATTCTGCGCGAAGAAGTTTATGTCAGCCAACCGGACGGGTTTGTGGATAAAGACAATCTGAATCATGTGTACAAGCTTAAGAAGGCTCTTTATGGGTTGAAACAAGCTCCTAGCTCGTGGTACGATCTATTGTCAAAGTTTCTACTCTCTCAGGAATTCTCTAAAGGAACCGTGGATCCCACATTGTTCATCAGAAGATAAGGAAAAGACATTCTCTGTTGATCCCAACTTGATCTTGCAAACCTTGTTAAAGGGTTAGTTTTATTGAATAGATTCAAGACAACCATGCTTAGAAACTTTGTTGATACTAAGAGTATGCGGAATCTACTCTTTAGTACTTAGAAGAATATGAATGTAATAGTAAACGATGATGCAGTAGAATAAACAATGAATATAACCAAATGCTCTAATATTATTAGATCAATAATACGAGTACTCTTTACTAGTACTAGGGTTTACAACCTTGAAGCTTTTTAAATCGACTTGACAACTATGAAAACTTGTATATCAACTAATGCCCTAGAGCCTCCTTTTATAGACTAAGGAGTCCTAGTCGGCTTACAACATATACTAAAGATAAACATAAACTTATAGAATATTCTGATACAATCTATTCTATAATTATCTTCTAATCTTCATCTCCAAGTAATCCTTATCTTCTGGCAATCCTTATCTTCTGGCATCTCTGACTTCCTTTAGCAGTATTAATCTTCTCTGGCAGTACAAACTAACACTGGCAGTACTAAATTTGTGCTAGCAGTACTAACTCAGTTAATACTGTTAGTTATAATCTGAGCAGTACTAACCTCTTGTGAAGATTTATTCCCAACAATCCTCCCCTAAACTTGTGATTTACCTTCTCTAAACAAAGCTTTTAGTCCTGCATGCTGAGGAAGCTTCCAATCACATTTCTACTGCTGTAATTGTGACTTGACAAACCTGATGAGCTCATAGCCTATTTCACTTTGATAATCAACTTCTACCTTCAAACTCAACATCCTTTGAAAGAGGTATCCTTGTAACAAGGATATTTTTTTTCGTACCATCAAGTAGATCACATAAAAAAAAACCAGTATCCATTTAAAGCACAAAATGAACTCCCAAAAAAATTATGTAACTGTCCATTGGTTTATCAAATTCTAGTCTTTTGATTTCTCCATAATTATATCTTCACCATTTTTGGTGTTCCATCATTGTCTTCAGATTTCCAAAGCAATAAGTCATAACCTTCTTGACATGCAGATTGAACATTCATTCCATTGACCATCTGTACAATTCCAGCACATCTTGCCTATCAAAATCATAAAGCATTGCACTAAATATCTTGTAATGTTTAACACTTCCATCTGCTCTTTTGATTTGATAATAGTATTTATCATTTGCTAGAATCTGTGTCTCCCAGTCAACTATTGGATACTTTGTTGCCAATGATTCAATATTGAGACTTTCTTCTTCTGGAATAATGTTCAAGTAAACTTGAAGTTCTTCTTTCTCAGTATCATCTTCTAGCTTCTGTTTCTTAGCACTTTCTTCACTAAGAGTTTCTCTTGCTCTTTTTCTAGCAAGTGATTTCTTTCTTCTTCCTCCAGTTGTCCTAGAACTTTCTTTCACAACTTGTTCAGCTATAACATCATCTTGCTGAACTATCTCTTCTTCAACTGGTTTTGAAGATTCTTGTTGAAGATCAAATCCTGATCTCTTCATAACTTCCTTTTCAATCTCAGAACCCATAGGTATAAAAGCCTGATTTTGATCCCATACTCTTTCAAATATAGGTCTAATGTCTTCATAGCTCATTCTCTTGAAATGACTCATCTTGTATCCACCTTGATTCTTCAGATATAGACACATGTTCTTCCTTACTTTAGCCACATAGAAAGGTCTATTTGAAGTGTATGATATCTTAGAACAGCAGGATCACTCCAATCAATATCATGAGCTTGATCAACTTTAGCTGCAACTTCTTCTCTTTCATCCAACTGCTTTTGCAATTCTAAGGCTGTTTCAAAGTCAATCCTTTCTTGTTCTTGTTCTGCCTTAAATCTAGCTTCCTGTTCAGCATTGAATCTGGCTTGTTCCTCCTCAAATACCTTCTTAGCTAATTCCTCATCAACACTCATTTGTACTTGAACCCTCTTCTTGATTTTCTTTGGTGGCTCAGACTCATGCATAATTGCTTTGCCTTTGTCCTTTGCCTTTACACCAGCAGTACTATCCAATTCACTGGCAGTACTAATATCAGCAGTACTAACTAATCTACTGGCAGTACTAACTCCACCACTGCCAGTACTAACTTCTCTTCTTCTTCTGGTGTAAGTTTGAACATTTTCAACACTTCTACTTCTTCTAGCTGCATCTGCAAGAGCTGTAGCTGCACTAAAAACTCCTAACTGCTCTTCAGGTTGATCACTAATCTGAGTTTCATCAAACCTCCCCTGATCTGCAGCATGTGGAGGAACCAAAGAAATTCCAGCATCCAAGTCCAGTTCTTCAATCAAACTCCTCCCCTGATTGGAAGGATCCTCCTCAGCTTCCTCATCATCAGAGATTACAACTTTGGCTCTCCTCCTAGCTTGGCTTGTCTTGATTGTCTGCTCTAACTTCTTCACCCTTTTGATCAGTTTTGTAAGAGCAGCATTGTAGGTCTGTTTTGTTTGCTTTAATTCAGACTCCAAGCTTTCAACCTTCTTGGACAGTGAGGTACAGAGATCCGTCAATTCATTAAGTGATAAACTACCCTCATCACGTCTAAGTGAGTAAACACTTTGGAGAGGTGATTCATGGGGCATTGGAGCAGCCTCCTCAGTAACAGGTGTGGTTTGGTTAGATTGTGGTGTAGATGGTGGTTGTGAGGTTGATGGATGTGTTTGGGGTGATAAGGATGGTGAAGATGTTATTCTGGAAGGAGATGACTCAGGTGTAGTGAGCATGGTTGGAAATAGTGGAATGTCCACCCCAGAATATCCCTTGGAAGCCCTTTTCATATTACTGAACAGTTTTTGTGTAAGGGTAGGAGTAGGAAAGGTTCTCTTATGAGGTAAAAGCATTCTCTTGCGTTTGTTCAAAAAGATTTGAATGAATCTGGGATACATCAAAAACTTTGACCTACTATCTAAGTTCTTTACCATGGCCTCAAAAATTAAGTTGGAAAAGTTAAAGGTACGGTTAGTTGCCAGGCAAATGATAGCAGTAGCTATATTGCTACTAAACTGCTCCCAAGCAGTCTTCTTAGGACTCAAACAGTGGAGAATAGTATGAATGAAGAATTTCCACTGAGGGGAAAAATGTCCCCACATGAACTCCACGAAAATTATGTAACTTCCAGTTTATTAGATTCCAGTCTTGTTGATTTCTTTAAATTTCGTCTTCTTCATTTGGTTCAATCAATGTCTTCAGATCTCCCAAAAGCAATAAGTCATAACCTTCTGGACTTGCTATCTGAAATCTTTCCTTGACCAATCTGTACAATTCCAACACATCTTGCCTATCAAAATCATAAAGCATTGCACTAAATAACTTGTAATGTTTAACACTTCCATCTGCTCTTTTGATTTGATAATAGTATTTATCATTTGCTAGAATCTGTGTCTCCCAGTCAACTATTGGATACTTTGTTGCTAATGATTCAACATCAAGACTTTCATCTTTTGGAACAATATTCTAGTAAACTTGAAGTTCTTCTTTCTCAGTATCATCTTCTAACTTCTGTTTCTTAGCACTTTCTTCACTAAGAGTTTCTCTTGCTCTTTTTCTAGCAAGTTATTTCTTTCTTCTTCCTCCAGCTGTCCTATAACTTTCTTTCACAGCTTGTTTAGCTATAACATCATCTTGCTGAACTATCTCTTCTTCAACTGGTTTTAAAGATTCTTGTTGAAGATCAAATCCTGATCTCTTCATAACTTCCTTTTCAATCTCAGAACCTATAGGTATAAAAGCCTGATTTTGATCCCATACTCTTTCAAATATAGGTCTAATGTCTTCATAGCTCATTCCATTGAAATGACTCATCTTGTATCCACCTTGATTCTTCAGATACAGACACATGTTCTTCCTTACTTCAGCCACAGAGAAAGGTCTATTTTGAAGTGTATGATATCTTAGAATAGCAGGATCATTCCAATCAATATCATGAGCTTGATCAACTTTAGCTGCAACTTCTTCTCTTTCATCCAACTATTTTTGCAATTCCAAGGCTGTTTCAAATTCAATCCTTTCTTGTTCTTGTTCTGCCTTAAATCTAGCTTCATGTTCAGCATTGAATCTAACTTCTTCCTCCTCAAATACCTTGTTAGCTAATTCCTCATCAACACTCATTTGTACTTGAACCCTCTTCTTGATTTTCTTTGGTGACTCAGACTCATGCATAATTGCTTTGCCTTTGTCCTTTGCCTTTACACCAGCAGTACTATCCAATTCACTGGCACTACTAATATCAGCAATACTAACTAATCTACTGGCAGTACTAACTCCACCACTGCTAGTACTAACTTCTCTTCTTCTTCTGGTGTAAGTTTGAACATTTTCAACACTTTGTCTTCTTCTAGCTGCATCTACAAGAGTTGTAGCTACACTAAAAACACCTAACTGCTTTTCAGGTTAATCACTAATCAAAGTATCATCAATCCTCCCCTGATCTGTAGCATGTAGAGGAACCAAAGAAATTTCAGCATCTAAGTCTAATTCTTCAATCAAACTCCTCCCCTGATTAGAAGGATCCTCCTCAGCTTCCTTATCATCAGAGATTATAACTTTGGCTCTTCTTCTAGCTTGGCTTGTCTTGATTGTCTACTCTAACTTCTTTACCCTTTTGATCAGTTTTGTAAGAGCAGCATGGTAGGTCTATTTTGTTTGCTTTAATTCAGACTCTAAGCTTTCAACCTTCTTGGACAGTGAGGTACAGAGATTCGTCAATTCATTAAGTGATAAACTACCATCATCACGTTCAGTTAGATAGGTGAACACTTTTTGGAGAGGTTGATTCACTGGGGATCTAGATCAGCCTTTTCGTAACCGTGTGTGGTTTGGTTAGATGGTAGTATAGATGGTGGTTGTGAGGTTGATGAATGTGTTTGGGGTGATAAGGATGGTGAAGATGTTATTCTGGAAGGAGACGACTCAGGGGTAGTAAGCATGGTTGGAAATAGTGGAATGTCCACCCCAGAATATCCCTTGGAAGCCCTTTTTATATTACTGAATAGTTTTTGTGTAAGTGTAGGAGTAGGAAAGGTTCTCTTATGAGGGAAAAGCATTCTCTTGCGTTTGCCCAAAAAGATTTGAATGAATCTGGGATACATCAAAAACTTTGACCTACTATCTGAGTTCTTTACTGTGGCCTCAAAAATTAAGTTGGAAAGGTTAAAGGTACGGTTAGTTGCCAGGCAAATGATAGCAATAGCTATATTGCTACTAAACTACTCCTAAGCAGTCTTCTTAGGACTCAAACAGTGGAGAATGGTATGAATGAAGAATTTCCACTGAGGTGAAAAATGTCCCTTTTGAAAAGTTAGGTTATCAAAAGTGATTGCATACCCCATGAGAGCCAGTTGCTCAAATATTTCTGCAGTAGATAGAGTTTTAAGACCTTCAGAATCCTCAAGCTTGAGATGTCTTCTAATGGAGGCCTCAAAAACAAATACCTTGACCTTCTTATCTATGGTAGCAGTGATTCCCCTGACTACATCCTCATTTGTGCTCAAAGCAGTAGTTTGCTAAAATTGTTCTATAGGAGAAGCATGAAGGTTTGGGCATTCAGTAAGGGCATTCTTGATGTGACTTGTAGTTAGAAAATCAATGATTTGATGAAACCCCTCACTTCCTTCTGACTTTTCTAAGTAGGTAACCATGTTGTGCTTGTCGCAAAATTCCAAACTCACCATTTGATGAATAGAAAGTAAATTAAGGTTTTGGGATATGGTCGTGGGGGAGAGTATAAGTGTTTTGGTAGATGTAATTGAGACATGAGAGAGTTTTTAAGGTTTAAAATTGCACTGACTAAATAAGATTTATACTTATCTGGAAGAAATCTTATGTTTATGTAGAAAGATCATGAATTCTCCAATTAGTCAAACCTATAGACAAAGTAGTTGGCAAAAATTTCACAACGACTATATTTAGAGAAGGAATTTTGTTATGGCTCAAACAGTACTAACGGTCACTCAGCAGTACTAATATTAGCCTAGCAGTACTAACTCTAAGCCCAGTAGTACTAAAATATGACTATCAGTACTAATTAATGCCCAGCAGTACTAAGTAATACCCAGCAGTACTAACATTGAGATACCAGTATTAACCTCAATTTTGTCCACAGAGCATTTCCATCACTAAATATTGACTCTTACAATCTCTCTTTCTGTTTTTATGCTCACGCAATATCTCTCATTTCTTTTTGCTCACCAATTCACTCTTTCTGTTTTTATCAGACAACTCTCTTTTTGTTTTTCAGCTCACTTAATCTCTCTATTCTTTTTCTCACTAATTCACACAGAGTTGTACAGTGTGCCATCAATTCAATTAGTATCATATTATCCTCCTCGCTTCCAAGTGTGTTAACTCTTGAGAGAGGTAGATCATTAGACTGTTTAAATGTAGTCTCAAACGTAGTTTGAGCATCTACACCCCTAATATGGTATCTTGGCACTTGGGACCACTACCTGAACTAGTTCCCTAAGGATTTGTCTCATTAAGTGTTTCCATGGATTGGGTCCTATTGATGTTACCACTGTCTTGCTCTGCTTCTAAGCTAGAAGCAGTAGTGGCAG